>CAIGQV010019070.1:2397598-2438858 GCA_903798115.1 Danio jaintianensis | reverse complement strand
ACACACACACACACACACACACACACACACACACACACACACGCATGTTTGTTTTTGTGAAAAGTGGGTACATTACATAGGTTTCCATTGATTTTATACAGCACAAACCGTATTTAGTATTGGCCTAACCCCACCCTACCCCTAAACCCAACCATCACAGGAAACAGTGTACAGCTTTACTCTCTGATTAAACTCATTCTGTGGGATTTATAAGCGTTTTGAGAAATGAGGACATCAGCTGTGTCCTCATATTTCACCACCTTTTTGTAATACCTGTGTCATACCTATGTCATTATACAGATTTGTGTCCTGACATGTCACAAAAACACATACACACACACACACGCACACAGACACACACACACACACACACACACACACACACACACACACACACACAGACACAATGATAAAATAAATACATTGGCCTATTAAAAATACATATGACTGTAATAAGTTTTACAAGGCTAATCAACAAACAGTGGTGGAAAGAGTACTGAAAAATCATACTCAAGTAAAAGTACCATTACTTGCCTAAAAATGTAGTGCAAGTAGAGTAAAAGTATCTATTGTAAATATTACTCAAAGTATGAGTAAAAAGTAGTCCTTTCAAAAGTACTCAAGAGTAGTGAGTATTACGCTGTAAAAAGCTGATGCATTTACATGCAATTTGTGGATGAGTGTAAACGTAACATTCTGTAGTGCATTTAGTTATTGCCCAGCAGGCACACAACGTCATAATGTCATAAGACGTTAATATTAGGTTAGAGTTAGGTCGTGACGTCAGGTGACCAAAATTCAATGTCTAGCCAGCATTTAAAGACAACATTATTTTGATGTCCAATAATGATGTCAAATGATGTTGATATTTGGTTGATTTTAGGTTGTGTTGGAAAGTGACCAAAATCCAACGTCGAGCCAACATCTTAAACCAACGTCATATTGACGTCAAATACTGATATTTATTCGTCAGGTATGGCAACCAAAATCCAACGTCTGATAGACGTCATAGTGGTAACGTCCACACAACGTCAAGCTGGAACATCATTAGTCGTTGATATTTGGTTGATTTTAGGTTGGACGTTGGACATTGACGTCGGCCCGACGTTGGGTTCTGATGTCAACCCAATTTTCATTTCCAAACAAAATGTAACGTCCCCACAACGTTGGGGTACAATGTCAATCTGATGTCATGTTAACATCCTGTGCCTGCTGGGTGTTTAAGGCCATTTCGGTTATCATACAGTAAACATCCGTCATCTTCTCATCAGTGATATGCATCTAAACATTCTCTGGGTCAATGCGTGTAAAGATTTTGGACATCTTGGACACTTTTAATGCTTCCAAACAGTTTGCTGCAATTATAAATCGCCCATGTCTTGAGGTAGTTCATTATGATTTACCTTCTATGTGCGATTTGATTGGACAGGAATCACAGGACTGATTTCTCTAATCCCCATAGACAAGAAAAAATTAAGTAGTGACTGCAGGTTGAAGGAAAATAGTGGAGTAAAAGTACCAACACTGCACTAAAAACGTACTTCAAGGGAAAGTAAAAGTACAAATTTTTAAAACTACTTAGTAAATTACAATTTCTGAGAAAAACTACTCAATTACAGTCGTTTGAGTATTTGTAATTTGTTACTTTACACCACTGTCAACAAGTCAAGTCAAGTTGGCTTTTATTGTAATTTCAACAACATACAGTGCAGTACACAGTGAAACGAAACAATGTTCCTCCAGGACCAAGGTGCTACATCAAACAACATAAATTGACAACATGATACAGGACCACACACTACTATAAAAATGTAGAAGAATGAAATAAAATAAGATAAGATAAACTAAAATAAAAATAAGAATAAGAACATAATGAATCAGGCGACGCGGTGGCGCAGTGGGTAGCACGTTCGCCTCACAGCAAGAAGGTCGCTGGTTCGAGCCTCGGCTGGGTCAGTTGGCATTTCTGTGTGGAGTTTGCATGTTCTCCCCGTGTTCGCGTGGGTTTCCTCCGGGTGCTCCGGTTTCCCCCACAAGTCCAAAGACATGCGGTATAGGTGAATTGGGTAAACTAAAATTGTCCGTAGTGTATGAGTGTGAATGGGTGTGTATGGATGTTTCCCAGAGATGGGTTGTGGCTGGAAGGGCATCCGCTGCGTAAAACATATGCTGGATAAGTTGGCGGTTCATCCCGCTGTGGCGACCCCAGATTAATAAAGGGACTAAGCCGAAAAGAAAATGAATGAATGAATGACATAATGAATCAATACATTTATAATTTAGCTTCTCATTTCTTGTTAGAAATGACCTCAAAAGTGAAAAAAGATGTTCAAAACGTATATATTTACACCTAAAACGGCAGCCAAATGCTGTTTTCAGAGGTCATCTGGATTGGATTTGGATATCAAAGGCAGCAAAGGCAATAAGTAACAGATAATTTTGGTTAAACCATCTTACAAGTTAAACAAATTAACATAGTTAACATGGGGCAGTCGTGGCCTGGTGGTTAGAGTGTTGGACTCGTGATCCGAAGGTTGCTGGTTCGATACTCGGTACCAGCGGGAATTGGGGGTGGGGGGAGTGAATGACCAGCACTCTCCACCACCCTCAATACCACGACTGAGGTGAGTCCCTTGAGCAAGGCACCGTTCCCCCCAACTGCTCCCCGGGCGCCGCAGCATGGCTGCCCACTGCTCCGGGTGTGTGTTCACGGTATGTGTGTGTTCACTAACTGTGTGTGTGCACTTGGATGGGTTAAATGCAGAGCACAAATTCCAAGTATGGGACACCATACTTGGCCACACTACACTTCACTTCACATATTTCACATATTTGTTAACAAAAGATATAGTTTAAGCATATAAATAATAATCAATCCACCAAACATCATGGTTAATGTACTTTTACTATAGGCCTAATGACCCCATAAAGCCATGGTTAATTTCCATAAAAGAGCAGGAACGACACAGAAACAGTTTCTTCCCTGAGGCAATCCATCTCATGAACACTTTATGATAGTAACTGTGAAACAAACATCACTACCTTTTATACACATATACACTTATTTATTTAACAACATACTTTACATGCCAATTTGCACATAACAGCTGCACATATAATGTTGTATATAGTAATATACCTGTACATACACTTGTCAATTTGTATATTTGCATTCACTATTTACTGTTTTTTGTCCTGTCTCTGTCATTCTGTTGCACTGTAGAAGCTCTGTCACAAAAACAAATGTGTGAACACACCTGTTGTTGGACTTTTCCTAGTCCTCCCAGGTTGAAACATCGGTCAGAGGCTTTAAATAAGTTTTATCAATTTAATTAATTAGGTGAATAAAGCATTACAGAGCTCTGGGTGTCAGAGAACAGCAACACAGGCAGTCTGTGTCAGCTGGGCGCACCCCGCCCCTCTCCTCCCTTCCATATTTATCGTCGTCTCTCTTCAGCCCCGCCCGAGGGCGCTTCAGTAAGAAAGATCCTCCATCCAGATCAGTTCAATCATCAGTTGTTAGGAAGAACAGCAAATCTGCACAGAAAAGGTTACGCATACACATAACAGAGCCCACAAGAGAGTGAGCTTGAGCCCCTCCCGTCCGTGATTATTCCTGTAAACGAGCATACTCATAAGAAGAGATGTAACATTCCGTTGATAACAAGTACCGAGGAGTTAACTTCTCAATTATCAGTCACACAAAGCCACAACTGTTATGGAGCAAAATTATACGAGGTTAAGCACATAAGGTTATATGAGGATAAACACATCAGCATAAGTTGTAATTAATAAAAAACAGAATTAAACTATCAATGCATAGGACAAAGTTGAAATGATTTAAGAAAAATCCTTCACTGGCAATAAAGCTCTTTCTGATTCTGATTCTGGTTATGTTATACGAATCACACACAGAGAGAATTACAATAATGATAGTGTTTTATGATTTTAAACTTTATAAGATAAGTGCTACACTCGCTCTACAAACTTTTAAAAACATTTTGAGTTGTCTTCACAATGTTAGTTGGAGAATCTGCCTTTTATTTTCACACATTATGTAAGACTAGAAGTGTGATCACACCACTTTTCTCAAAAAGTCTTCCTTTTTTTTTTTTTTTAAAGAAGAGGGCTGGTCCAGACCCAACATAAACCTAAACCACTTCCTCTTCACTCATATCACCCCTTTTTCTGTGAAGATCGCACAGCATTATTCTGGACCTGCAGATTTGAAACAACAAACATGGTCGGTCACATTCAATATACTAACAATTAATATTAATGTGGTTTTGGTGAGAGTCATAGTTTGGGGCTCGGATAATTTTTTCTATTAAGATATGCACGTTATCAATGTATTTATTCAGCTTTTCTGTGTGTGTGTTTTGACGTTAGAGGTTTACTTTGTTTCTGAATGGACTCCTGCTGCTCTTTCTGCTTTCCGACCGGACAGAAAGTGTTGAATCCCTGGACATCACAACTCTCGCTCGCATTATCAACTTCTTCGAGCAGAAGTAAGACAGTTTTTCTACAGTGTCTATTAAAAATGAAACCCTCGAAGTTAGCAGTTAGGAAGTTAAGCAACTAAGAGGAAGCATTGAAATGGTCAACAGGATTGTGTCTTAATCAGTGGTGTTAAGTAATAAATTGAGCAGTTTTTCACAGGAATTGTACTTTAATATGTAATTTGAGTACATTTTTAGTGCTGTATTAGTACTTTTACTGTGCTATTTTCCTTCAATTTGCAGTCCCTATTTTTTCTTGTCTACAGTGATTGGCTAAGTAAAAAAATCAGTCCCATGTTTCCCCATCCAATCAAAATTAGCATAGAAAAATTGCATCAGAGGCAGCACAGTGACTCAGTGGTTAGCACTGTCGCCTCACATCAAGAAAGTTGCTGGTTCGAGTCCCGGCTGGGCCAGTTGGCATTTCTGTGTGGAGTTTGCATGTCCTCCCCGTGTTGGTGTGGATTTCCTCCGGGTGCTCTGGTTTCCCCCACAGTCCAAAGACATGCGCTATAGGTGAATTGGATGAACTAAATTGGTCGTAGTTCATGAGTGTGTGTGAATGTGAGAGTGTACGGGTGTTTCACAGTATTGGGTTGCGGCTGGAAGGCCTCCGCTGCGTAAAACATATGCCGGAATTGTTGGCAGTTCATTCCGCTGTGGCAACCCCTGATAAATAAGGGACTAAGCTGAAGGAAAATGAATAAATGAATTTAGGGCAGATACTTTTACTTTACACTGTAAAAATGATATGACAAAAAGTTCTGACTACAATTTGTTAAAGTTAATCAGGTTTCAACTAGATTTTTTTAAGTTATGCAAAGTTTAACTTCATATTTTTAGTCAGTTTGATTAAAATAAGTTGAGATGACTAGAAAAGTTAATTTGACTCAACTAAAAAAATTAAGGCAGCAAAGATTTTGTTACTTGCACTACATTTTTTGGTAAGTAATGGTACATTTTTCAGTACTCTTTCCACCTACTAATGTTGTCACGTTATTGGAAAAAAATGTCCATTTCCCGCTAACATTTGAAAGCTGTTAAGTGCTTACTTAAACACTAATTGGCCATTGGCTGTTTTTCAATATGCATTCTTCAGTGATCTTGCGTCCTCGTGTTCTCGTATAACATCATCAACCGTCAAAGCTCAGTTCCAAAACTCAAGACCGCAAGAACGGAGGACGCGTGAAAGTTCCCGGATGCGTTCTTGATATCGAGAATGCATGGATACAGACTTGAGCGCGAAACTCGCTTGAGAAGTCCCAGAAGTCATTGCGGCTGAATAAAGGAGGTGGGACGTGCAGCATTTTATATAGATTTATTATTAAAGTTCGGAGATACAACTTATTTATCTCAGGAGTTTCCCTAAATGAGACAGTAAAAGTAAACATTCACAATGAAAATCTTAATAAAGGCATAAACACATTAAGGGTGTTTATTTGCTGAAATTTGTATTAAAATCTGTTTTATTTGTGTTGTGCAAAATATATTTGTAAGGTTTTTGTGCATGTTATGTACATTGTGAAAAGGGGAAACACAATAAATCATTGTATGAACGCTGTTTGTTAAATAATTGTCTGTTAAAAATGCGTGAAGGTCATGTGACCATCAGGAAGAACGCAGCTTCTCATTTCTCAAAGGACGCGTTCTCTGTTCTCACGGTTTCCCGAGTTTGTTCTTCTGACGTAACCTGGCAAGACCGCTCTCCACGAGAACGCAAGTCCGTTCTCTGTATTCTTGGAATTGAGAAACAACCGTTGCGTTTACATGCTCAACAGAAATTACTGTGATTGGCTGTGCTCTTCACCGCTGTTCACCAAATGCTCAAATGTTATCGGGAAATGGACGTTTAAAAAATTTCAGTACCTATTGGTATTCAAATTCCGGTATCGTGACAACACTACAACCTACATGATCTCTTTTACTGTTTTGCAGCTATAAGAGAGTGGATGCAGATGGACATGCCCGTCAGTATGCTACAGCCATCAATGTACCAATGCAACAGTGTCAACAAAACTTCTTTCCTGCCCAGAACAACTTTCTGACTCAGGAGACACCAGCAAACGTGAAAAACGCTATTACTGATGAAACAAATGCACTTTACCAGGGCGCAGAGCTCATCGCCGCAGGAACTAGGAAAGTTGTGATCAGTAAAAAGAAGCAATACAACATGCATTCAGAGTCTCTCCTGCTCAATCCTGCCGGCAACTCTCCAATGACCCAACTTCTAAACAAAAGAAAAGACGGCTGCTCGGTTTTCTACACGTTGGAGTCCCCATGTGTGGACACATGTCTGAATCCTCAGAGCAACCACAATATTCTTGAAGGCCTGAAGAACTGGAAGGAACACGGTGGGATTAAAGCTTTTGCTTTCAAGAATTTCTGGAAGTTTGACACTGGAAAAGATCTTCAGAGTGAATTCAAGAAGATTGCAGCTATTGTTCCTCTGTACCGGTGCGTGAGTGAGAATGTGTGTTATGCTTGTAAAGGGGAAGGAAACACTGCCATTGACTCACGCTGTCTGCCTTAGGAAAAAATCTATGCAGTAACATTCATGCACATGCAATCCAGTATTAAGACCTATTATCTTTTGTTTTGAAGTATAGTAAGCTTAGATTAAAATGCATTTAAAAAATAAACTTGCTTTCCACTTTGTGTATGGACTTTGTGGCAAACTTTGTGTATGGATTTTATTTGTGTGAAAATGAAAGCCCAAAGTTTACTACAGAATAAAATCCATGTTACAGTGTGCGTAACATGAATTTTACTGTATGCATATACTGTACACTGTAAAACAATATCCGTAAATGATCAGTTTTCAAAGCTTCAGTTCATATTAACCAAGGCAAAACTATTAAACTATAAAACTATCCAAACACCAAATCATTGAACACCTGCTGGTCAAAACTGTGTAAATGCAACAAAAACATTTAAACATCCATTAAATGCTGATTTTAATTTACAAATCCTTATAAATGTATGGGTTTTCATATATTTGTTTATGTTTATGTCCCATTAAAAATAAGCTCGTGCAGCTGGCGAGGTGAAAGAAGACGATCACAGTGGGTGCTGAACTGCTGCTGTGACTCAGAGCTTATGAGGACACGAGAAACTTGTTCATCATTTAAAGTGCCACTATTATGCTATTTGCGATTTTGGAACCACTTGAGGGAGATTAAATAGTGAGTAAGTTTTCATCTTTGGGTGAACTATCTCTAAGGCAATCTATAATCTAATGTGCTCCAAAACAGCCTCTTGAAGGGGGCGGGGCATGTCAGATACTAGAGAGCATTTGATTGGTCGAGATTTTATGAGAAACTGAAGTATGAGGTGACATGAATAAAATTGTTGATCGATTTAGGTGGAAGTGACAAACTGCAAGCTTTGGATGTTTATATCAGGTTCTTCTAATCTTCTAAACATGAATTTTGTCTCTGCACACTCTGCACACTAAGCACACTAGCTTATATATATATATATATATATATATATATATATAAATATATATATGTTTAATACTAACAGACTGAAACTAACATCTAAATTTTTTTAATCTTAATTTCACTGGACCTTTAAATGCATACAAAGACATTTTTGCTTGTCGTAAGTTTTTGAGAGATCAACCACAGACGCAAGACGAGAATGTGTTGCAAAACGTGTTGCAAACCCACACAAAACAAACACTAATAAAATGGCTGCATTTTCTCACAACGCAAACAAATTAACAAAAAGCGCTGCATTTTCTCACAAGACATGCAATTTTCTTTTCGGCTTAGTCCCTTTATTAATCTGGGGTCGCCACAGCGGAATGAACCGCCAACTTATCCAGCATATGTTTTACACAGCGGATGCCCTTCCAGCTGCAACCCATCACTGGGAAACATCCATACACACTCATACAGTATGGACAATTTAGCTTACCCAATTCACCTGTACCGCAAGTCTTTGGACTTGGAAAGCGGAGCACCCGGAGGAAACCCACGCGAACACGGGGAGAACATGCAAACTCCACACAGAAATGCCAACTGACCCAGCCGGGGCTCGAACCAGCGACCTTCTTGCTGTGAGGTGATTGTGCTACCCACTGCGCCACCGTGCTGCCCTTAATGTATATTGTGTGGTTTATATTGCTTTGTCTTCTGTTACTAATGGACCTAGTGTCTGCAAATAAAGTTGAATAAATAAAAACATTTACACAAAGTAAAATTGCCAGAGTTAAAATCCTGGTGTTACAGTGTTTTAGAGTGAAGTCTTGTTTTATGGTGCTGAATTAACATTGATGGTGTAAAGAGTATCCTCTGACTGGTGTAATTATTGAAAGCCTGACCTCATTAACACTGGTAGTGCGACATGTATACATCCGGGACTTTTTACGTGGTGCGCGCTTCAGTCAGCTAAAACTTTTCTCGCGGACGCCATCTTATTTCATTTTGTCGTATGAGCTCATTGTAGTAATACAACAATACATAGCATGAAAAATTGATCTATAGAAAACGTTTATATATATTTAAAAATTATTGTTTTCATATATGTATTTTGCTTATTTAGTATTAAATGCATTTGTTGCCAAGGATTCTAAATCATTGCAGGTAAAAAATAATAAGGCAACGTGTAGAACTGAAAATATAAATCCAATTTTGTCACAATACCCAACATGAAAACAGTTCTGATTAACCACAGACATTTTAAGTGCCTGTATGCACATTTTTTCTCTTCCCTTTAGGTTAGTCATGTTTGTGAAAGTGCAGTTCAAGACTCCACTTGGTGCATCCATAAAGTTGCAGAATGAATTCACTCTCACAGATTTCTTAAATGAAGGTAAGTGTCCTTATTTAATATAATTTAAAAGTATTCTCTTAGATGACATTAACCAGCAATTTTTGTGAACCATTCTACCCCTAGACATAATCAAATTATGTATCAATCAATATTGATATTGTAATATGTATTTTTGAGTAATTGGTATTGTTGTTTTGGCTGCTTTTGTTTTTCAGTGAGAAGCAGAGTTGAAGATTTATGATGAGTGAGATGTACCAAAAGATGATAGAGTTGGAGCAATAGAGGAGCAAATATCAGCAAAGGAGGTGACATTAGATTATTTTTGTACATTACCATTTAACAATTTGATGGAAAAACAGATTTTCCAAGTTACTTACACTCAGATCAAGGAAACTATTTAACATTTAATATAATTTTCACATCTTTTTTAGAGGTTTTGATTTTGTAGTTGTCTAATAAATATGACTATGACAAATGTAAAATTGAAATGTAAGATCCTGTTACTTATGAGCTGTTCTGTCCTGTTAATAAACATTTTTATTTTTATTTACATTGAAAGACCCATATTACAAGAAGGGGTATGCAAGACATTTTCTATAAGATTATTATTGTATGTTTCATGTAAAATTATTAAATGTTTCTAGCATTTTTAATAAGTGGAATCTGCATTGATAAAATTCGTCTTATTTTACCTGCTATATTTTAAATTTTAAATGTATGAATGTAAAAGGGTTGTTTGTTTGTTTTTTCTTATATTTTACAGGAGGACTTTTGTGATGCACCAAGTGGAAGTCATCATCATATCCACTTGGGGAGAAGTTCTTGCGGAGGCCATTTCAGTTTTTGCTCATACAGGAGCAACCACTTTTTAAAAGATGAGACCAACATTTCACTCTTGCCAGGAACTTCACAGTGCAGATATGGCAACACATATTCTAAAAATCTTTTTCAAGGTTTTAGACACCAAAAGATTGGTAAGTAATATTTAATATAATTAAATTCTGCTTTAAGTGCATGGCTGAGCATCTAATGTTGATAAATATTTTCTAGGTAAACCAAGATTTTGTTCCTCTGTTCAAGAAAGATTTTTTTTGTTCCTCTGTTTAAGCCAGAAATCATTAAAGAAGCAAGAAACTTGATTAAGACCTCTCCTGTGCAAGAAAACCTCAGAGAATGCCTCAGATTCATGTAAGCAAAGGTTGTCAGTAAATGAGATTATAGTTATGCTTTTAATCTGATTCCACTTTATAATGTTGCTGTTTTTATGTTCCCTCTCCCAGTCTGTGGTATTTTTATCTGTGCTGTTTTTACTGGTTTACCTTTTTCCACCATCCGCTGGGCGAAAAATAAGTGCCTCTGCGGTTGCAAAACATGACGTTTCATAAGGTATGATGTTACATTATATATACACTCTTGAAATTAATTAAACTCTGTAATTTAAATCATTACCACATGGTTATGCAATATGACTATATATATATATATATATATATATATATATATATCGTATGTACAAAACAAAATGTCTGTTTCATTCATCATGCTCTATCATTTATATAGTGGTGTCACATAATACATTGTTTACATTTAATACTTTTTCAGAATTCATGAGCACAATATTACACTGCTTAATGTGGATGCAGGCAGACACATACATAACAGCGTTGTGAGAGTTGAAATCTTTAAAGTACAATGTTTACATTTTGTATTTTTAGCAATATTTTATGTTGGACCTTTAATCATTTAGTTTTTGAAAAGTGTTTTATATTTTATTTATAATTTATTATTATTCATCCTTAATCAAACATTTGCCCTGACGTTTTAAATAAAGTGAGAAATTATCACATACGATTGAGTCGTGTAGTTTAGGGTTACATTGGAAACATTTTTAAATAACATTGCTTAGGAATATTGGTCACACGTTAAATAGAATTTACCTACATTTTTTTTTACCTATAAAATGTTTTAAAAGACTTAAATGGGAAGAGTAACTTGTTTTTGTTTTTCACCTTGCAGTCGTGTTTCAGCATTGATGAGCAGCTCAGGAAAAGCCAAAGTCATCAACCATATATTCTATCCATGGGGAGGAGTCAAGACAAAATTGACTGGTACATTGCTGTGGATGACAAGTTCGAGGTGCTTCTGCTCTCCTAAGTGCACAATATTTTAAAAATATCCTATGACATTGCTTTGGGAACCAGCAAAAATTATTTGGACCAATGAACTTTGTCTGAGTGAAGACTTGCCCAATGCTTTGCAAATCACAATACAAAAAGACATTTGCTCTACCAGTTGGACTATACTTGATGGTACTGAATATAAACTTGCAATATGCACAGAGATCAAAGATGAGCGGCCAGTGTTCTGTAAAATCATACGTTTTGTATTGGGTGAAAATGTTTATTTTGTGGTTGAAAACTTGTTACAGTGCTGTTAAATGTGCTTTCAGGCTATGATGCTGATGATCTTTAACATTAAACCTTGTAACATTCAAAATGCATACAGACCAAATGTGAATACATATGTTTTTATGCTTTTCCTCTCTTTTAGGCAGTGTTTTAATTACTCTTTAAAAACAAAATTTCTGTATGACCTCAAGGGCTAACGCTTTACATGTTTTTACACATCAACATGCATGGATTTTAGTTTTTCATTAAAAATGAAATGTGAAACAGTTGTTTTGTATTGGTTTATTATACCACTAATTAGCTCTGAACCAACAATAATTCAGTTCAAATGTTTTATAATGCATGACTAGCATAGTATGTATTGCATTTATAAAGTATGTGAATAATTACTGATAAAACAAGAAAAAAATATTTAACTCTTGAGCCAGTGTTAAATTGTTAACACTTTTAAAAATGTTAATTTAACTCTGGCCGGTGTGGATTTTATATACACCGGTAAAGTGTTAAAATTAACTCTCTCAGAGTTGAATTGACACTGTTGATTTTGCTGTGATACCTCTAAGTTTTGTCAAGCATAATATAGATGGCATATTAAAACACCCTCCCTCTCCTTCAAACCACTCAGAAATCTTTTTTTTATCATCTATACTTTAATAAAATGTAATGTCCACTAATTATGAACATAACCAGTATGTCATTTAATTTTTGTAAACATATATTGCTGAATGACGATGCAACATTATTTCAATCGTTTTCAACATTTTATTTTCACAAATGTTCAGCTTGTTGGACACATTACAGGGTTCGACAATATGGACTGCCCAATGGGCCGGGGCCAGCGTGCGAGACACTCGGGACAGTACATCGTTACTGGCCCGATGCTGCTTTGTCACTAAAGTTAAATTTGTCTGCAACTGTTTGTCAATTGCATGCAAATAGTGTGCTTTTCAGATCCTAGACGCTTGTTTTGGAACCTGTCTCGTTTGCCCAGTTAGCGCGGTTCGTTTGGCTTATGTGAAATCCGCAATCGCTCTCGGATCCGCGCCGAAACAATCGGTCTGAATCCCTGAATAAGGTGGTCTCAGCTTGATTGAAACTAACTCTGGAGCGGATCGATTGTAGTGAGAAATCAAAATGATCCAATGAACTAACGAACCAGGCTATATCGCAGTGTATTATGGTTGTGTAATAGCCATATATATGACTATATGAAGAGAGAATTGAGTAGGGCGGATTGTCATTACCGGCAAATGTGCATTTCATGTCGAATTTGAAAGTGAAAGCATGCTAAAATATTACAGAGTGCTGTTTATTCGTTAGGAAAATTGACAGAAATTACCATCTGATTATTTTTCCATATTTTAATCTTCTAATATGTTGTATTAGGCCTATTGTTCTGTTCATTTCTGCACTGACACCTGGAAAGAAAGATCAATATCGATCTGCTTCATGGTCTGACTGCAGTCTCTGCAGTTCATCTGTTATTTCTCTCTGTAATTTAAGCCTATAATGCATAATTCTAGCCCACGTTTTTTTTTTTTAGTAGATTGATTAATTGAATAGATAGATTTTTACAAAACATGACAACTAAAATGAGGCTATGAGAAGGTGTTACCTCTCTGATTTATATTTGGTGACAATCTGGGTGTCAAAATTAAAGTGTACATTTTCGCTTATAATATATATATATATATATATATTTTTTTCCAAATTTCAAATTGTGATGTAAAATTTTTTTTTTTTTTAATTGTCAGTTGTATTTAAAGAAAAGTTATGCTGAAGTTATGTTTAGCTTTTGACACATTATTTAAAATATGTGGCTAAAAAATAGCTATTAACTTCTGTTTTTTTGGTGAAGTTCATTCCTCGCCGCTGTCGCCACTGGCTTGCATGGTTCGGGACTTGTAGAGCTGCGCAATGATGGATTTGTTCTTCAGTGTTTGGACTTTAAGCAGTGAAAATTAAACCACACTGAACTGAACTAAACTGAACTTAAACTCTGAAAATGGACTGACACTGTTTCAATTCACTGCACACTTCTATGTGAAGCTGCTTTGACACAATCTACATTGTAAAAGCGCTATAGAAATAAAGATGAATTGAATTGAATTTTTGGTGGGGCCAGTGAAAATTTTGGCAAGGCAAGTAAAAACAGAAAAAAATCCTTAGCGTTGAACCCTGCATTATAAAAGACACTTTTGATTTGATTAGAGTTTATTCATTTTAACAAACATATCTTTATAAAACTTTTATAAATCTTTATAAAATCTTTATAAAACTAAAGAAAATTAATGAATGAAAGTATATACAAGTTCATATTTGGATTTCATTCATTCATTCATTCATTTTCTTTTCGGCTTAGTCCCTTTATTAATCTGGGGTCGCCACAGCGGGATGAACCGCCAACTTATCCAGCATATGTTTTACGCAGCGGATGCCCTTCCAGCTGCAACCCATCACTGGGAAACATTCATACACACTCATACACTACGGACAATTTTAGCTTACCCAATTCACCTAAAGCGCATGTCTTTGGACTTGTGGGGGAAACCGGAGCACCCGGAGGAAACACGGGGAGAACATGCAAACTCCACACAGAAATGCCAACTGACCCAGCCGAGGCTCGAACCTGCGACCTTCTTGCTGTGAGGCGAACGTGCTACCCACTGCGCCACCGCGTCGCCTATTTGGATTTCATAAATGTAAAATATATGTCATATATGAAACAGACATTTTGAAATATTGCAAAAATGACAGCTTACTTTAAGTGTATAAAATTTAAGTGTGTTTTTGTCCTTTTCCATTGTTTTATCACATACACAATTATTCAAAGTATAACACATTGTTATTTAGAGTGGTTTTAAATGATTTTTTAGTAGGGACTACCCTCAAGATTTTCCCTGGATTACATAAAAACAATACTAGTAAATGAACTACTGAATGTTTATGCATGAATGTTTTTTAGTCATACTATAGTAAAGTGTATTAAATTGTACTGTATTATAATATTTACACGTCAATGGACGCTACATCACAGATACATGAGATGATATACAGGTTTTGCCTATTGCTTGAACACTTTAAACACATGCTAATCTGAATATATTCCCAACATGAAGAAGACTATGGGATCTATGTGAAATATCATTGTACAGAAGAAGTTTCATTCAATTAATGATCTGAGTGATCCAGAACATCCAGAATGAACTGTGAAGATGCAGAGGAGCACACAAGTATGGTGTCCATGATTGATTCTTCATTGTTGGTTTTAGAGAAGATTTGTTGATGTAATGAAGATTTAGAGTTAAAATTGGACATAATTAGCACTATAATTAGAATAAACAATGAAATAACTGACCGTGTTGTGTATGAGAGTAACTCCAAGTTATGATTGAATGGGTTAAGACATGTGTTAATGTGTAAATGGGTCAATCACACATGCTAGAGACAAGTTCAGTGGTTAGTACTTAGTGTTACAAGGCCAAGATAGATTAGTACTGGACTAACATTCCAGGTGCACAAGTACTGAACATGCATCCCTGACGCTGGTTTATTGGGTTCATACTGAACACACATCAAACATTAGTTAGAACTGAACATGCATACCAGATGGTGGTTTAGTGGGTAGTTGTACTGTACATGTGTGATTAATACTAACACCCTAAACCAATGTCTGACATGCTAGTTTATTATGTTGCTACTGAACACATATCCTTAATGTGTGTCTAGTACTAACCCACTAAACTAGTGACTGTCATATGTGTTTAGTGCCCTCCCACTAAACCAGTAACTGGCAAGTGTGTTTATTACGAACTCATTCAAATAACTTCTGTGTCTTAATTTGAAATGATTCGTAATTACTGTGTATTTCAATATGCAGTGGGCACCATTACTAGAGTTTTGGCGCAAATCTGAAAGAACAAACAGCGCATGCGCAGCCGCAAAAGAGACGCGCGAAAACAAGTGCTGACAGCTAGTTTTGCTGGACTCTTCGCTTCAGGACGTGTTCAAGTTTAATTGACGAAGCTGTGAAGGATTTCGATGGATGTCGTCACATTTTTAACATGAACCGTCATGGAAAAAGAGGTATTTATGGTTGATAAAAACATTAGATCTATAGGCATCGCTTTTGTATTAATATACTGAATACGTGAATTATCCTTTGTTAATTTGTCTTATTTCACAAAAAACGTGCCAAGTAGCCTACTTTAAATATTAATTAATAATAATTTAAACTGTGTTCTGTCAGTATAAAGTATAGAATTAAAGAGACTTTCAGAGAATTAAAGGGATAGTTCACCCAACCATGATAGTCTGCTGTAAATTTACTCACCCTCAGATCATCCATGTTGGTGAGTTTTTCTCCTTCACAAAAATATTTCTAGCTGAAACTGGTGATTAAAATAATGGAAGTCACCATAAGGTAACACACAACTATAACTGACAATGATGAAATGCTATGTTTAACATGTATAAAGCATATGAATGAATTAAACTTGTCTTCATCAGCTCAAGGTTGGAATCACTTAAAAGTAATGGTGGGACAAAATATCGATATGTGGATTGATCGTGATAATTTCAGCTGCGATACATATCGATACTCTGGCGCCAAGTATCGATATTTATCTAAATGTAGAAAAGATCTGAATAAATAAATCAGTATTACACTGACTGCAGCTGTTAACCGCTTTGACTTCCCGTAATGGCGGATCAACAATACATCAGAGAGGCACCAGCATCATTTAAACCACTGACAGATGAGCCATTGCAATGGGGAAAATCTCAGGCATACGGATACCTTCTTCTGTCAAAGCTGGACCAAGGTATTTGTGTGTTTCAGACATCCAGCTCTCCCGGAGCTTCCGCTAGTTTCTCCCTCACAGACCCACTTTCACTTCGCCGGATCGCTCTATAAAGGAGATCAGTGCTGCCAGAATTCATACAGGAATATGTGCTCAAACTATTTAATTCTGCCAAAATTTATATTAGATAAAGATATTAATTCCTATTGAACATATCATTTGAAGAACCCTGGCTTTATTTAACCATTACAGACCTTGGGAAAGTCTTGTAGATGGTATTAATATCACAATAAATCCACATATCGATATTTTTTCCCACCGCTACTTTTAAGTGATTCCAAACATTTATGAGTTTAATTTTTTCCATTGAACAAACCATAAGTTGATGAAAACAAGTTTATTCAATTTATACGCTTTATACATGTCAAACATAGCATTTCATCATTGTTAGTTGCTGTTTTGTTAGTTATACAAGTCGTGTGTTACCTTATGGTGACTTGCATTATTTTAATCACCAGTTTCAGCTACAAATATTCTTGTGAAGAAAAAAAAAACTTTGGCTGAAAATATTCAGGACATTTAAAAAAATCTTTTAAATTATGTTCTTTTTAAATTGATGAGTAAATAACTAATGTCCATTGCTGGAGACATCATAAGTGCTCAGAGGAGTCTGTGCTGAGCTCTCTGGGCATTTTGATCAGTTACTGTTCTTGAAGAAAATAAATTCATCCAGCGGGAATGCATGATTTTGCATTAAGAATGAACCAGGGCTGAGCATAAAATGTTTCCATGTTTACGTCAGATAAGTTGGCCAAGTGGTAATAAGTGTCTTCAGTTTACAGAAAACAGGAAAGCAACCAATTGCTATGTTGACAGTGTTTTCTTAAATGTATATTCTACAGATTTGCTGCTATGACTAATTTAGAGATGTGCCCTTTCAGTCACACACCGCTCTCTGCACATCAGCATTTTAAGCTTGTTTGACAGCTGTTGCAATTCTATAAAACATGCTGTTAATAAAAGAAATGCATCCTATAACTATTTGATGCATTATTTCTCTTCAATTACAAGAATCGTGATAAATCGTGGATGGTTTTCTTGTGATATATCTTAGAATCGATGATATTGTGATATATTTATATCGAGGGCAAAATATCGTGACAACGTCATATTGTGAGTTAACCTGTGATTCTCACCCCTACTTAAAAGTGAGTAAATGGTCAGTACATTTTCAGTTTTGGGTGAACAGTCTCTTTAACTTTGGCACATCAACTTTAAAAGCTGATCTGTGTAGTCTTCTGCTGTTAAATCAGACTTCACTTGAACTGATTATGACTTGATTTTTATTTCAGACCAGATGGAGGTGAATGAGCAAAGAGAAGAACTGAATGAAGAGGACGAGAGACGAAACTTCGAGACTCAGCGAACTAAAACAACACATCTGCACAGCTGTCCTCAGTGTGGAAAGAGTTTCAGAAGAAAAGCCAAGCTGAAAATACACAGAAAGACTCACACTGGAGAGAAACCGTACATCTGCACTGAATGTGGAAAGAGTTTCACACAGCTGGACAGTTATAAACGGCACCAGAAAACACATAAAGAAGTGAGAGATCATGTGTGTTTGCAGTGTGGGAAGAGCTTTAATCAATCTAGAAGTCTGAAAAGACACCAAAGAATCCATACAGGAGAAAAACCTTACAAGTGCTCATATTGTGAGAAGAGTTTCAACCAATCAGGAAACTTGAGAGAACATGAACGAATTCACACTGGAGAGAAGCCGTATACCTGTACTCAGTGTGGTCATGATTTTAGATCATCATCAAATCTAAAAAAACACATGATAATTCACACAAATGAGAAGCCTTATGCATGTTCATTCTGTGAAAAGAGATTTACACGTCTGGGTGATTGTAAACAGCACCAGAAAACACACACTGACGAGAGAGATCATGTGTGTTTGGAGTGCGGGAAGAGCTTTAATAGAGCTGATCATCTGAAAAGACACCAAATGATTCACACTGGAGAAAAACCGCACAAGTGCTCATATTGTGAGAAGAGTTTCACTCAGTCTTCATATCTGAAATTACACGAGCAAATTCACACTGGAGAGATGCCGTATTGCTGTCCTCCATGTCAGAAGAGTTTTAGATGGTTAAATAGTCTTCTCAATCACATGAAGAAGTGTAAGTCGTCTCAGTGAGCATCGTTTAGTTTAAGTGTCAAATTCTTTTAAGAACATTGTTTGAGAAGAGAAAAAGTTCAGAAACACTTGTTCCTGATTAAGAAACTTCACAGGAGTCTACAGTGTATTATATACAGTTGATTGAATGAGGCATATTGATTTAATTTGTTTCTTAATGTTCATTTTGTGTTGAGATTATACACTAGTCTGTGTAGGTAAACAATAACAGAAGCTAGTTTGTCTTTCTACATTCTCTTATTGATGTTTACACTATTTTTACTGGTTTCTAGTTTGCATCCAAAAGACTGAACTGCTCTGATCTGCCACACAGAAGAGTCTGATTAGTTCATGATTATATTAATAAATATAAACCTTCTTCTGCTGAAATCTTCAGTCTGTTAAGATTTTCCCAATGACACGGTGAGGTGTTTATGGGTAATTAACTCGTTCATCTGATTTAATTTTGCAGAATCTGTTGTGCTGAGAGAGTTATTTACAGCATTTGCAGGTGTAACAATAACCAGAAGGTTTTGTGTTCTGTATCTAATCATTAATCTGACAAGATTATATATGTCTCTGTGTGTGGTCATTCCTTCATTCATTTTCCTTCAGCTTACTCCCTTTGTTCATCAGGGGTCACCACAGCGGAATGAACCGCCAACTTATCCAGCATATGTTTTACACAGCGGATGCCCTTCCAGCTGCAACCCAGTACACTTAACCCACACACACTCATACACTACGGCCAATTTAGCTTACCCAATTCCCCTATAGCGCATGTGTTTGGACTGTGGGGGAAACCGGAGCACCCAGAGGAAGCCCACGCCAACACAGAGAGAACATGCAAAGTCCGCACAGAAATGCCCACTGGCCCAGCCGGGCCTCGAACCAACGACCTTGCTGTGAGGTGACAGTGCTAACCACTGAGCCACCGTGTCGCCCCATGTTTGTGGTCAGTGACATTTATATTTGAATTAAAGAAAATAACCTTTGCTGTTTCCTCCTTAATTAAGACAGATCTACATTAATATGTGCTTTACTTTTGTTTTTGACAGCAAATTAATCTACACTAGCGGTCGAACGTTTGGGATCAGTATCCTGCTCATCATAGCTTCGTTTATTTGATTTAAATATACTGTAAAACTGATTTCTTATTGAATATAGTTGAACATTGCATTTATTTCTGTGATTTAAAGCTGAATTTAGTCAGTTTATAATGTGGTGATGCTCTACCATTATAAGTTATGACAATCATTCTTGTATTTACACACATGATTGTTTTATGGAGGTGCAATGCAGGAAAATACTAATACTCCGATTTTATTGTTGTACAATAGCAGGAGGGTTACACAAATTATATACTCAATGAACAATAAAAACACTTTATATGATTAATAATAAGTGCTTACATTTATATAGCACTTCACTGGACACTCAAGGTCCTTTACATATTTTGAGGCAGAATCTCCTCATCCACCACCAGAGTATGAATACAACAGTATCATATGAAGACAACAGAAGTATAAGACAGATTATTTGTCAATGCAAACAGCACATTTTGGCTAAAACAGCTTTCCAAATGGTTGATAGAAACAATAGTGACTTATTTTTATGATCCTCTACTGTGTTTATTTATTTTCTTTTCAAATTCAGTCATTTAGTCTGTGTGTAAAGTCGTGTGAAAAAATATTTTTAGGGTGACAAACTGGCATAACGTTTATTGCATAAATGGAGCAAGAACTGTATGTGTAAGGATGAACATGCACAGTTTAGTTAAATGATAAATTTGTTCTTTCTAAATTGATGCAACGTTTTAACTGTCTGTATTTATGACGCAAAACCCTTATATCTGAATTAACTACAGCAATAACTGAAATAAAGTGTACAGTCTATCTGTAAATCAGTGTGTAAAACATAAGCTAAATACATAACAGTCCAGAGATCAGTGATAAAATGTTTAACAAATAAATCAGAATTTTAATCACAACGCAAAAATGACCTGTGACGCCTTTTTTTGTTAGCGCTCTCGTGTTCAGTTTTTTATATAAGCCCGTTCCCGCCACAGAACAAAAATATTCATTCATTCATTTTATTTTCGGCTTAGTCCCTTTATTAATCTGGGGTCGCCACAGCGGAATGAACCGCCAACTTATCCAGCATATATTTTACACAGCGGATGCCCTTCCAGCTGCAACCCATCACTGGGAAACATCCATACACACTCATTCACACTTCACTACGGACAATTTATCCTACCCAATTCACCTATACCACATGTTTTTTGGACTTGTGGGGGAAACCGGAGCACCCGGAGGAAACCCACGCGAACACGGGGAGAACATGCAAACTCCACACAGAAACGCCAACTGACCCAGCCGAGGCTCGAACCAGCGACCTTCTTGCTGTGAGGCGAACGTGCTACCCGCTGCGCCACCGTGACGCCCAGAACAAAAATAAATAGTTAAAAATTAGCTACTATTGGTTGTATTTTTAAAGGAAAAGTCCGACCACAAGTCGCTACAGAGCACTGTGCACCAGAACAGCCCGACACAGAAACAGTTTCTTCCCTCAGGCAATCCATCTTATGAACACTTGAATGATAGTAATTATGGAACAAACATCACTACTTGCTATACACTTTTTATACACATAAACACTTATTTAACATATTTTACATGCTAATTTGCACATAACAGCTGCCATATAACGTTGTATATAGTAATATTCCTGTACATACACTTGTCAATTTGTATATTTGCATTCACTATTTACTTTTATTTTTAAAATATATTTATTATCTGTTTTTTGTCCTGTCTCTGTAATTCTGTTGCGCTGTAGAAGCTCTGTCACGAAAACAAATTCCTCGTATGTGTGAACATACCTGGCAATAAACCTCTTTCTGATTCTGACTAAGTGATGCGAATATACTCAAAATGGTTTCGTCGAGAAGTGGGAAGGGATTATTTCTATGTGGGCGGAGACTTATTGTGAATGAATGAAGTTATTATTCAAGGTAAAAACTATGGAAGCCCGTTCCCGCCACTGAATAATAAAAAATAAATTGTTTAATAAAGTTCCGAGTTATAAAGGAATTTCCTGTTACGGTGGCTGACCATAAATGGAGCGTTAAAGACTCTTACTTTAGGTTCTCTGCTTATGATCTGGTATGGATTCGCAGCCCAATTTTCCCAATAAAGGCCAGGAGGACACAGTATTGGTTGACACTTTTACTGAACTGAAATATGAACTAATACAGCCCTTTTAGTTTTAGCCCTTTATAATGTCTATGTACGATACATGTCTGCAGCTCCCAAGTACACCACATGAGGGCACCCTTGCAATATGAAACAAATAACAGATGCACCAAAATGTAAATCATGTCATTGTTACACATACAATAGATAAATAATATAGAAATCTTAATTTTAGGCTTTTGGGGGAATCACACAACCCACTGCTAATAGCTTCAGGCGCTCTGTTTAATGCTTTATAATTGCTATGTAGACCGAATGGTGCAAGTGGCATAATTAAAAAAAAGAACAAATCCATACGAATGAATAGACAGCCTCTATATTTCCTTTTTGAAAGCGTGATAATAAAAAGTCGGATATAGGCTTTATGTTGTGATTATGGGCTAATGTGCATGCGTCTTTAACACTCCGTTTATGGTCAGTAACAGCAAACTTAACTCGGATATCACTCATAATTGCGACTTTATAATTTTTTTACTTTATTAAATAATATATTTTTTATTATTCAGTGGCAAGAACGGGCTTCCATAGTTTTTTACCTTGAATAATAACTTCATTCAGGGCTGCACGGTGGCGCAGTGGGTACTAGCACGTTCGCCTCACAGCAAGAAGGTCGCTGGTTCGAGCCTCGGCTGAGTCAGTTGGCGTTTCTGTGTGGAGTTTGCATGTTCTCCCCGTGTTCGCGTGGGTTTCCTCCGGGTGCTCCGGTTTCCCCCACAAGTCCAAACACATGCGCTATAGGTGAATTGGGTAGGCTAAAATTGTGTAAATTGTGTAAAATTGTACCCATAGTGAATGAGTGTGTATGGATGTTTCCCAGTGATGGGTTGCAGCTGGAAGGGCATCCGCTGCATAAAACATATGCTGGATAAGTTGGCGGTTCATTCCACTGTGGCGACCCCAGATTAATAAAGGGACTAAGCCGAAAAGAATAACTTCATTCATTCACAATAAGTCTCCGCCCACATAGAACTAAGCCCCTCCCACTTTCCGACGAAACCATTTTAAGTCACTTCTGGCTATATTCACATCATTTCGTGGTCGGACTGTTACTTTAAAAATACAACCAATAGTAGCTACTGAGGGAGGGATTAACTACCCAACAACGTTATACAGGTGGAACGGATAGTTCGGCGAAGAATAACCTGGAGTCAGCGTCGTTCACTCAGAAAGGAGAAACTTCAGGTGAAGCAGCTCAAATCTGCGATGAACTATGATAAAGATGGAGTTTATTAAAGAGGGAAATGATGATCTGAGAGATCCAGAACCATCCAGAATTAATAATGGAGAAACTGACGAACAAACAGGTTGGTGTGTATTATTAAAGCTTCGTTTTTGGCTGTTGAGGAACGTCGGTGATGTAATTCTGTTCAGCAGATTCACTGGTTGTCAAATAATGCGCACTTTTAATTATGATAAATAATATTTACTGACTGGTTAATGTTTATTTAGACCAGAAGGAATATGGAGTGGAGAGACAAGAGCCGAATGAACAGGAGGAGAAACATCATGACTTTAAAACAAGGAGAGGAAAAGCCAGAAAGCTGCAGACTCGCCAACCATGTGGAAAATTGATCGCAGATTGTAAACAGCACCAGAAAGCACATAAGAAATCGGGAGATCATGTGTGTTTGGAGTGTGGGAAGAACTTTTCTAGAGCTGACAGTCTGAAACTGCACCAAAGAGTTCACACTGGAGAAAAACCTCACAAGTGCTCATACTGTGAGAAGAGTTTCAGCCTGTCCACGACCATGAGAAACCACGAGCGTGTTCACACTGGAGAGAAGCTGTTTACCTGTACTCAGTGTGGTCATGATTTTAGCTCATCACCAAGTCTAAAAAGACACATGGTAATTCACACAAATGATAGGCCTTATGCATGTCTGCTCTGTGAAAAGAGATTTACACGTCTGGATCAATTTAAACAGCACCAGAAAACACACACTGACGAGAGAGATCATGTGTGTTTGGAGTGCGGGAAGAGCTTTAATAGAGCTGATCATCTGAAAACCCACCAAATTACTCACACGGGGGAAAAACCTCACAAGTGCTCATATTGTGAGAAGAGTTTCACTCAGTCGTCGAGCATTAAAAAACACGAGAGAATTCACACTGGAGAGAGGCCGTATTGCTGTCCTCCATGTCAGAAGAGTTTTAGGACGTCAGATAGTCTAGTCAAACACATGAGGACATGCAAGTCGTCACAGTGAACCTAATTTTGTTTTCATGTCAAATTCATGTGAGCTGATTGTACATTAACTTGTCATTTGGAAATAAAACACAATCTTGAATACTGTGATTGTTGTCTTTGTACGTTTTGTTATAAAGCTGAAAGTGGATGCTCATACAGTCAGATACCTTATTCTGTTGGTTTGTGTTGTAAAATCTGTTCACTTTAATACACTGTTTGCTTGTTGTAACCCAATGTTGGGTCAAATATGGACAACAACCTAGCCTTTTTCCCCCTAGATTGTTGACCGTGGTTTTTACCCTTTACCAAATATGTGAATAAACAAAAACAAGTAATTAATAGAGTAAAAATTCAATGATGATCTTGTTTGTAGGCTGTTGGCACCAATAAAATGGGCTTAATGTGTCCATTTACAAAAGATTTAAAACATTACCATAATAAATGAGGTAAAACAGATATTTAACAGCTCTGTTAGTCTTGATGGGCGTGTAATTTCTGCCAGGCTATTGATGCAACAAGCCCTTTTTATGATAATTGGGACAAATATAGAGTTTATATATTATATATATATATATATATTCATTCATTCATTTTCTTTTCGGCTTGGTCCCTTTATTAATCTGGGGTCGCCACAGCGGAATGAACCGCCAACTTATCCAGCACATGTTTTATGCAGCGGATGCCCTTCCAACTGCAACCCATCACTGGGAAACATCCATACACACTCATTCACACACATACACTACGGACAATTTAGCTTATTCAATTCACCTATAGCGCATGTGTTTGGACTTTTGGGGGAAACCGGAGCACCCGGAGGAAACCCACGCCAACACGGGGAGAACATGCAAACTCCACACAGAAACGCCAACTGACCCAGCCGAGGCTCGAACCAGCGACCTTCTTGCTGTGAGGCGAACGTGCTACCCACTGCGCCACCGTGCAGCTTAAGTTGAACATTACTACATTTACTTTAACAAATAGAGTCATGACCCTAAATAAACTGGAAATATGCGAACAAGAATGTACTACATTTCATTACTACAGATAAAAAGGTAAATGAATCTGTAGATATGGGTAAAATGTAGATTAGATCACAAAAGGACCAGCAGATACAGGTTAACTGTTGATAAATATTGAGAAGAGGAATGCTGGACATTTAAAATTACTTGAATAAACATGATTAAAAAGAGGTAAAACTCATGTAAATTTCTAGATGTTTAACTGCTCAGCGTAGGCCTACTCCCTAAGTACTTACAATAAATACATAAGTTATTTTGACATATACTTCACCTTTCTTTTAGTACACGTTATTATTAAAGGTATGATTATCCATTACCTCATAGACTACATTACTGTGCTCGCAGTAGTTTTGTAAACAAATTTGCCAACTGGATACAAAGTTTTGGCTACTGTAATAAAATTCAATGCATTATTTTATTGCTTTAATTTGAAACTGACTTTAATTAATGTGTGTAAATATCCAGTAGCGGGCACCATTTGGCCCTTGGCAAGCAAATCTTAAGGAAGAAACAGCGCGCATGCGCAGAAGAGGACGAGCAGGGCTAAACGAGCTGAAAGTTTGTTTGATTCACTTCAGGTTGTGTTTATTATTAATTGACGAACCTGTGAAGGGTTTCGGTGGATGTCGACACATTTTTGACAAGAGCCCTCTTTGAAAACGAGGTATTTTATGGAAGGTAAAAACATATGTTTGATTGTTCTAGATATTTTCCTATGCGTCAGTATCAGACGCTGACAGCAGTTCACACCTTCAGTGACAATGAATAAATACAAACAATAAATACTGTCAATATTGATATAATACTTCAGGTAAAACTGATGAGCACAAAAGATAACAGTTTAAAGCGGAAAATGACAGCATGAGTGATCCAGAAACTCCCAGAATGGACCATGAAGATGCTGAGGAACACACAGGTTTGTGTCCATTCTTGATATAGCGGCTTTGGATTAATTAACTCTAATTGGCAGAAGAAATGCAACTAATATAAATGTTTTTACAATGATCTGAAATCAACATTTAAAAATTAATCTACATAGATCAGCACTTTTTGCTATTAAATAAGGGTTTTGTTGATTATTCATAACCCTTCTGCTCCTGGTGCTGATTTTGACCACTTAATTAATTAATTAATATTAATATTAATTCAGACCTGAAGAAAGTTATGGAGAAAAGACAAACAATGAAGTGGAGAAATATTGTCAAAACCCAGAGAATAAAGCTGCAAACTCGTCTTAACAGTGGAAACAATCATGTGTTTTTCTATAATATACTACATTCCTCAATGTTTTTAGTTAAGTTTTTTTATGTCAAGTTCATTTAAGAACATTGTTTGAGATAAGAAAATGTTGATCTCTGTTTGGTGAAATGCTCTGAGAACTAGAAACTAAAATGAGTTCCTGATTAAGAAGTTGATTTATTTTTTATTTATTTCTATTGTTTGAATAAGACGTATTATTTATCTCTATTTGTTTTCCGATATTTGACTATATTGTGTTCAGATTTTTACACTACATGGTAGATGCAGGTAAACAATCATTCACGCTGTAAAATATTAATAAACAAACTGAATAATTAAGCTGTTTTCCTCACGTACTAGAGCTGTTTAGCGCCATCTAGAGGAGGTTTTTGGTCAATACCGAACACCGCTTTTGCAAATAGATATGAAAACCATAGATGTTAATGTTATATCTATTCAGCAAATATAATAATGTGTAATGACTGTAAATATGGCATAATATCCCTACTAAAAAAACAACTTAAACCAGCCTAAGCTGGTCAGGCTGGTTTTAACTGTTCACCCAAGCTGGTTTTAGCTGGTTTTCTAGGCTTGTTATAGCTGGTTTGTCAGTCAGGCTGGTTTTAGAGGGGGTTTTACCACTTTCTAGCTGGTCTTAATTGGTCAGGTTGGTCTTAGCTGGTTTTAGCTGGTCAGGGTGGTTTTAGAGGGGTTTCACCACTTTCAATATGGTCCTAGCTGGTCAACCTGATCTTAACTGGTCAGACTGGATTTAGCTGGCCAGGCTGGTCTTAGCTGTGTTTTTTCAGCAGGCATAAAATTAATTTTATTCACTACTTGGTGGATAGTAACATGTTTCTCTAATGTGAGTTTTAATGTAAGTAGGCTATATAAATTATATAAAAATTGTGGGGAGATTTACTGTCAAATGTTTGTATTATAATTTACATGAATGTACTGTAATTAAGTAGCTGAAATAGAGTGTATGTATTTGGTTTTCTTCAAAATAATTAATTCAATATTCAGTACTTTATTTGACCAAATAGATGTTTTGAGATTACATATTCAGGATTTTTATATCGAAAAGAAATTAGTATGCGCACCAGTTTGTTAACATAATCATGCAATGATGAAAGACATGCAAATATATCTCTAAAGTACAGTAATGATATGATGTGTGGATTTTGTACATTACTGATGAGAATTAAACGAGTAAACTAGTTGATCAACTCACACTTGTACCACAAGAATTTCATCTAATCATTTATGTGCTAAAAATTATTCTTAATATATTACTGAAGAAAAATATTACCTAAAAGTTTCTTTCTTCTGTTGAACACAAGACGATATTTTGAAGAATGTTGGATACCGCTAAATAAAAAAGGAAAATAAAATACTATGGAAGTCAATGGCTACTGATTTTCAGCATTGGGCTACTGATTGTTCGACAGAAGAAACTCTGGTCTGGAACAAGTAAAGGTTGAATAAATGGTGACAAAACTTTCATTTTTGGGTGAACTGTGCCTTTAAGAGCCACTAAGATACTGTCAGATAATAAGACAGATTTGGGATCTCTTTAGTTGTTATTTAAGATGTTAAATCAGGGTTCATCTGAACTGACTCTGACTTGATTTTTATTTCAGACCAGATGGAGGTGAATGAGCAAAAACAAGTCCTGAAAGAAGAGAAAGAGACTCAAAGAACCAAAACAACACATCTGCACAGCTGTCCTCAGTGTGGAAAGAGTTTCAGAAGAAAAGCCAACCTGAACATGCACAGAAAGACTCACACTGGAGAGAAACCGTACATCTGCACTGAATGTGGAAAGAGTTTCTCACAGCTGAACAGTTATAAACAGCACCAGAAAACACATGAAGAAAAGAGAGATCATGTGTGTTTGCAGTGTGGGAAGAGTTTTACTAGAGCTGACAGTCTGAAACGGCACCAAATAATTCACACTGGAGAAAAACCTTACAAGTGCTCATATTGTGAGAAGAGTTTCAGTCGGTCTTTGAGCATGAAAACACATGAGCGAATTCACACTGGAGAAAAACCTTACAAGTGCTCATATTGTGAGAAGAGTTTCAGTCGGTCTTTGAGCATGAAAACACATGAGCGAATTCACACTGGAGAAAAGCTCTTTACCTGTACTCAATGTGAAAAGAGTTTCAGATCTAGTTCTAATCTCACTATTCATCTGCGTTTTCACACTGGAGAAAAGCTCTTTACCTGTACTCAGTGTGGTCATGGTTTTAGATCATCATCAAATCTAAAACAACACATGATAATTCACACAAATGAGAAGCCTTATGCATGTTCATTCTGTGAGAAGAGATTTTCACGTCTGGATCAACAAAAACGGCACCAGAAAACACACACTGACGAGAGAGATCATGTGTGTTTGGAGTGTGGGAAGAGCTTTAATAGAGCTGATCATCTGAAAACCCACCAAATTACTCACACTGGAGAAAAACCGTACAAGTGCTCATATTGTGAGAAGAGTTTCAGTCAGTCTTCATATCTGAAATTACACGAGCAAATTCACACTGGAGAGATGCCGTATTGCTGTCCTCCATGTCAGAAGAGTTTTAGATGGTCAAATAGTCTTCTCAATCACATGAAGAAGTGTAAGTCGTCTCAGTGAGCATCATTTAGTTTAAGTGTCAAATTCATTCAACAACATTGACTGAGATGAGAAATTCTTTTTATCATTGTTGTCTGATTAATGTCCATTTTTGTCATTTATTTACTTGTTTTTATTTGATTGTATTCTGATTTTACACCAGTTTGTGCAGTGAAACAATAAAAAAGCTTTAGAGTATTAATTAATAACAGTTAGCAGCCAGCATTCAGTGTTCTTCTCAGATACAGCTTTTCTTGTATTAATATGCTTTGACCGAATGTGGCCTACATGTAACAGCATGTTTATGAATTATTAAAATTTTATATTAAAGCTTCAATTTATGGTTCTGTTTAGATTTTTTTGCATTTGTTTTTGGATTATTACATTTTATATTAAAGCTTTTTATATATTTGCATCTTTTTCCAACTTCTGACATGAATTTAATTATGCATCAACATGAAATGAATGAGGGCTTTTCATTCAAATATTTAGTGATGTTGGTTGAGTTCCTTTGAGATGCTTTCTGATGTGAATTACCCGAGTGTGTGTCGATTTGATGTGGATTTACAGGGTGTCCGTGGGATTTTAAAAATGTCTTAAATTTCATTCATTCATTCATTTTCCTTCGGCTTAGTGCCTTTATTCATCAGGGGTCACCACAGTGGAATGAACCGCCAACTTATCAATTAGTGACTGCAGGTTGAAGGAAAGTAGTGGAGTAAAAGTACCGATACTGCACTAAAAATGTACTTAAGAGAAAGTAAAAGTACACATTTATAAAACTACTTAGTAAATTACAATTTCTGAGAAAAACTACTCAATTACAGTAGTTTGAGTATTTGTAATTTGTTACTTTACACCACGAGTGTTTTTATGCCCTGGGGACGTTTTTTTAAGAAGAAACGTGTTAGCAAAATCTTTAATAGATTGTTCTCCTTTGGTACAAGTAAATCTATAATCTGTATTTAATCTATATGCTGTAATCTATATTTTTCCTATTTGTATTTTCTTTCAATGACCATGTATAGTGGTTGAATTGCTCCGATTAATATCTCACTAGACATTTACTGATACAAACAACTGCTGATTAAACTGAGGTGATAATATTAACCGGGTTTTGGCTTTGGAAGACTTTCAGCGCCATCTAAAGGAGGCTGCTGCTCTGTGCGAAACACGCATGCGCGGTGAGGAGGTTTACTACAGTTGTGATCAGGTTTGCGGCAGGAATATAACAGCGTACATCGTAAGAGCTTTTTGTAAATATAAACGAAATCTATGTCTGTTTAACGCTTTTTTGGGGTGAAATGTATTAGCAAGAACGAACCTTTTACCTTCAAATGATTACCACTAACGTATATCAACTACATCCTTGCGTGTTTCTTTAATGTGTGTAAATGTTTACGTAAAATGATGTACTGTAATTGTGAGGAGATTTAATATACTATTTTCGGGGGTAAATTCATGTACTAAATTCATGTAACGTTACATGAGTAGATTACGCTACGAGTAAGATAATGATATAGCGTTTGATACCAATATTCTGACAAAAACAAGGTCTTTTTTAAACCTGTAATAATATTTCATGCTATTTTCAAATAATCCCCCTGCTGAAAAAAACTGCTTAAACCAGCCTGGGATGGTTGGCTGGTTTTAGCTGGTCGACCAGCCTGGTTTTAGAGGGGTTTTGGCCATTTCCAGGCTGGTTTCCAGTCATTTCCAGCCTGGTCTTAGCTGGTCAGGCTGGAAAATGACCAGCTAAAACCAACTTGACCAGACTGGTTTAAGCTGGACATAGCTGGTTTTAGCTGGGCTCCCAGTCTGGCCAGGCTGGTCAAGCCGGTTTTAGCTGGTCATCTCCCAGCCTGACCAGCTAAGACCAGGCTGGAAATGACTGGAAACCAGCCTGGAAATGGCCAAAACCCCTCTAAAACCAGGCTGGTCGACCAGCTAAAACCAGCCAACCATCCTAGGCTGGTTTAAGATGGATTTTTCAGCAGGGCAATATGGTGTTTTGCATTTTTTTTATCATAAAGATGCTTTCAGCACGGTATTTTGTTATTGACAATGATATAATTGTATAATATATTACTATGTAATTTATAAGACATTTAATACAATACATTTTAGGAAATTTGGTTAATTTGATATTTTATTTGGGCGGTTCATTCCGCTGTGGCGAACCCTGATGAATAAAGGGACTAAGCCAAAGAAAAATGAATGAATGATTATTTTATTTGACTTCTTTAGATGTTTTCCAAATTGCCCACGTGATCCCAGCCTTTTCTGCAAGAAATCTGCAGTAAATTCTGACAGTATTTCCATCATGAAGATTAGAGGAGCATCTAAACAAGCAGGAGATAATTCAGGTCGGTGTCTGTTGTTGATTCTTTATTGCTGACTAACGAAGCTTCTGTTCAACATATTTAGATTAATTTTAAACAATTAGCACTGTAATTAGAATAAACAACAGAGAAATAACTTTTTAATCCAGTGCTCTAGTTTTTTGCCAGTGCTATAGTTTTGAACAAACAGAATTAAAGAGATTTTCACCCAAAAATTAAAAACATTTTTATGAGTTAATAGAAGTGCACGAATCTAGATAAATGCAGAATCTTGATTTTTTTTGTGTGTGCTTAGAATGAAGTTTCTATTGAACTTTTGTATTTCAATAAAAAATGGCATTAAGATTATACTCTTTTATCAAATTTAAGGAAATGTATTGAAACATAGTGTAATGTGTAAGAAATAGGGGTGTAATAGGGGTCTTTCTTCTATTCGAAACGAGCAGCTATTGACTTCCATAATATGATTTCCTACTACATCGTTTAGACAATGAATCTGAAACGGTAGACCACAATAATGAATTAGTATAGTGTAGGGCCTCCTTTTGCACCCAATACAGCATCAGTTTATCTTGGGAATGACAGATACCAGTCCTGCACAGTGGCCAGAGCTATTTTGAGCCATTTTTCTTGCAGAATTGTCACCAGGTCACTATGTGATGCTGGTGAAGGAAAACCTTTCCTTTCTCGCTCCTCCAAAACACCCCAAAGTGCTCAATAATATATAGATTTGGTAACTGTGCAGGCCATAGGAGATGTTCAACTTCACTTTTATGTTCATCAAACCACTCTGTCACCAATACAGACAGCAAGACTGGTGCATTATCATCCTGATATACGGCACCGCCTTCAGGATACAATGTTTGAACCATTGGGTCACATGGTGCTCCAGAATGGTTGGGTAGTCCTTGGCAGTGACCCGCCCATCTAGCACAAGTATTGGGCCTAGGGAATGCCATGATATTGCAGCCTAAACCATCACTGATCCACAGCTATGCTTCACTCTGGGCATGCAACAGACTGGATCATGTGCTGTTTTGGGGCATCTTCACACCGTAACTCTCCCGGATATGGGAAAGACAGTGAAGGTGGACTCATTGAAGAACAATGCATGTTTCATATTGTCCACAGCCCAAGATTTTCGCTGCTGGCACCATTGAAACTGATGTTTGGCATTGGCACGAGTGACCAAAGGTTTGGCTATAGCAGCCAGCCATGTATATTGACCCTGTGGAGCTCCCGACCAACAGTTTTTGTGAAAACAGGAGAGTTGAGGTGCACATTTAGTTCTGCAGTGAGTTGGGCAGCTTTGGTTAATTGTTTTTGGATACAATCTGGGTTAGCACCCAGACATCCCTTTCCTCTTGCATCCACAGTTACTCCTGTTGGATGTGGTTCGTTCTTCTTGCTGGTTTGCTGACATTGCCCTGAATACCGTGGCTCTTGATACATCACAAAGTCTTGCTGTCTTGATCACAGATGCGCCAGTGAGATGCACCCCAACAACTTGTCCTCTTTTGAACTCTGCTATGTCACCCATATTTTAAGAAGAACTGTGCTATTCTTCTGCTAATTAAACGTTCACACTCTGCTCTTACTGGTTGAATGTGCAATCAAGGAAGATTGGCCACCAGGTTGTCAAATTTAGCCATGAAACTGCCTATTGTCCAACCACTGTATGTGTCAATTACTAGTTTACAGCATTCTTCAAAATATCATCATTTGTGTTTATGAGAGAGAAAAGAAACTCATAAATGTTTAGAACCACTTGATAGTGAGTAAATGGAGAGTAAATTGTCATCTTTGGTACATCAAACTTCAAAAGGTTGATCCTCACACAGAAAGCTGATCTCTGTAGTTTTCTGCTGCTAAATCAGACTTCACTTGAACTGATTCTGACTTAATTTTTATTTCAGACCAGATGGAGGTGAATGAGCAAAGAGAAGAACTGAATGAAGAGGATGAGAAATGCGACTTTGATGCTCAAGGAGCAGAAACGAAACATCTGCACAGCTGTCCTCAGTGTGGAAAGAGTTTCGCAAGCAAAGGAAACCTGAACATGCACATAAAGACTCACTCTGGAGAGAAACCGTACATCTGCACTGAATGTGGAAAGAGTTTCACACGACTGGATAATTGTAAACAGCACCAGAAAACGCATAATGAAGTGAGAGATCATGTGTGTTTGGACTGTGGAAAGAGATTTAATCAGGCTGGCAATCTGAAAAGACACCAAAGGATTCACACAGGAGAAAAACCGTACAAGTGCTCATATTGTGAGAAGAGTTTCAGTCATTCGGGACACTTGAAATCACACGAGCGAATTCACACTGGAGAAAAGCCGTATCACTGTACTCAATGTGGAAAGAGCTTCAGATGTAGTTCTGGTCTCAGTTTTCATCTGAATGTTCACACTGGAGAAAAACCCTACAAGTGCTCGTATTGTGAGAAAAGTTTTGCTTGGTCTGTAAACCTGAAATCACACGAGCGAGTTCACACCGGAGAAAAGCCGTATTACTGTCCTCCATGTCAGAAGAGTTTCAGATGGTCACAAAATCTTTTCAAACACATGAAGAAATGTAAGTCATCACACTGAGGATGGTTTAGCTTTCATTTCAAATTCATTAAAGAACATTAAGGCAAGAACGTTGATCTCTGTGTATACATTTATATATGTTTATTTTATTTTTAGATCATCATCATAATTTCTGAAACAACACATGAAAATTCACACAAATGAGAAGCATTTGCATGTTCATTTTGTAGAAAGATTAAGTAAACAATATCAAATGTTGTAACTGTAATTTTTAATAATTAATTTTGACTGGTTCATTGCATGATTAAGGAACAAACTTTTAAAAAAGCAGCTAATTATAAATTTTGCAGCTTGTATTCTTTCTGCTGAACAAAGTTTTTACATAATTTGTAAGGTTATGTTGTTTTAAACTTGGCCTAGCTTCGAGCTGATTGTGCATGAGGTTGTAGTTTGATAATAAAATAAAAAGAAATGAACTGGAATTATGTGGTTGATTGTTTTTTATTCATTCATTCATTCATTCATTTTCTTCTCGGCTTAGTCCCTTTATTAATCTGTGATCCAGCATATGTTTTTACGCAGTGAATGCCCTTCCAGCTGCAACCCATCACTGGGAAACATCCATACACACACACACACATACACTACGGACAATTTAGCTTACCCAATTCACCTATACCACGTCTTTGAACTTGTGGGGGAAACCGGAGCACCCGGAGGAAACCCACGCCAACACGAGGAGAACAAGCAAACTCCACACAGAAACACCAACTGACCCAGCCGAGGGTCGAACCAGCGACCTTCTTGCTGTGAGGCGAACATGCTACCCACTGTGCCACCGTGCAGCCTCCGATAGTTTTTTTATTTAAAGATTATAAAAAAAGATACCTGATTTTATTGGTTTATGTTATTAAATTGGTTTACTTTGGTTTTCACTCTTTACCAATTCTGTGAAGAAAAAAAGACAAGAAATTTATCGACAAAAAAATATGCTTCTGTAGTTTATAGCCTGTTGACACCAGTAAAACAGCATTGTGTCAATGTACGTAAGATTTCAGACATTATAATAATAAATGACGTGAAACGGATCTGTTTAACAGCTCATGTCCCTATCATTTCAGTCATTTGTCATGTAAATTATACAAGCAGACACACAGACTACAAATAAATAGATAATAAATATAATAATATAGTAATAGTAATAAATAGACATTTGGCTTTCAGTTTCATCATATCCTGCAATCTCTAGCTGAACTAGCTGCTTTATATTGGCTATATTGTTTTATAGTATTGTTTTAGTTTTACCAACACTGGTTTACACAAACAGTGATCTCTTTTCTCCCGATCAATAAACATTTGAATAAGCAAACTACGATTTATTAATCGCATATCTAATATATTATTCATTCATTCATTTTCTTTTCGGCTTAGTCCCTTTATTAATCTGGGGTCGCCACAGCGGAATGAACCGCCAACTTATCCAGCATATGTTTTACGCAGCGGATGCCCTTCCAGCCGCAACCCATCACTGGGAAATCTAATATATTATACTTTCAATAAAACATTTGGAATGATTTTGTAATAGTTATGCACGTTTAGATTAGGTTTTTCAGACAATTACTGATACTTTGCTGACTAAACTGAAGCGATAATATTTACCGAGTTTTGGCTTTCGATGCTATCTAGGGCCCTCTGGAGGAAGTTGCCGCTTATTGTGAAACACGCATGCGCAGTACGGAGATTCACCAGAGTTGAGAAAAACTTTGCGACGGGAACATGGCAGCGAACAGAGTAAGAGCCTTTTATAGACGAAAAAATAAATGTCTGTTGAGGTAATATTGCTTTAGATAAAATGTAATAACATTATAACGAACAGTTATCTTAATATAATTATGAATGACGTGTGTGAGGTCTGTATAATATTCAAATAATCCAGTATGATGTTTTGCATTTATTTATATAAGGTAGTTTCAGCACAGTATTAATTTTATTATTGATAACAGTAGCAACGAGTTGTATCATTTTATTATATATTATTTTATGTTATTTGATTGATTTATATTTTAATTTATTTTATTTATGTGTTCACAGTGAATCACAGCCTTTCCTACACAGAAATTGCTGTACATTGTGAACATATCCCTTCATAAAGACTAGTAGAGCATCTAAACAATCAGGAGATAATTCAGGTTGGTGAATATATATATATATATATATTTTTTTTTTATATATATATATATTTGCACTGATTTCAGGTAATAATTAATAATTGTTACTGGGTGTTACGGCCTCTACTTAAATACAACTCGTGATCCTAAGACAATGTAACATAAATAAACAACGGCCAAAGTGCTCCAACTAAATTATTTATTAACATAACATAATCAGCAAAACAATCCAAAATGACAAGAGATGGGGAGCCCAACAACATAATAAATGACAACCAAACAAGCCTAATGCAGGTTGGGACTCCCCACTCCAAACAAATATCAAAAGGAAAGTATAAAGGAGAACACAACAATAAAGCCGTCAGAAACTGTGGTGGCGTGGAGGAATGAGCGTGAGCCGCTTCCCTCCATTTTAAAAGCCTGACGTCACCAAATCAACCAATAGAAAACTAAAAAGGGAAAAAGACAAACAAGATCAATTGAAAATAATAATTACGGGCAGGAGTGAACGGCACACTTAACACTGGGTTTTTAACGTGTATTTTGTAAGGCGAACTTGAGTGTCTAGAAAGCCACTATTAAATAAAATCTATTATTATTATTATTATTATTATTATTGGGTGAACTATCACTTTAACTTTAGCACATCAAACTTCAAAGTTTGATACTCACACTTAAAACGTTTCACTTGAACTGATTTTCACTTTGTTTATTTTAGATCAGATGGAGGTGAATGAGCAAAGACAAGAAGAGGATGAGAAACGTAACTTCAACACTAAAGGAACAAAAACAACACATCTGCACAGCTGTCCTCAGTGTGGAAAGAGTTTCAGAAGAAAAGCCAAGCTGAAAATACACAGAAAGACTCACACTGGAGAGAAACCGTACATCTGCACTGAATGTGGAAAGAGTTTCACACAGCTGGACAGTTATAAACAGCACCAGAAAACACATAAAGAAGTGAGAGATCATGTGTGTTTGCAGTGTGGGAAGAGCTTTAATCAATCTAGAAGTCTGAAAAGACACCAAAGAATCCATACAGGAGAAAAACCTTACAAGTGCTCATATTGTGAGAAGAGTTTCAATCAATCAGGAAACTTGAGAAAACATGAGCGAATTCACACCGGAGAAAAGCCGTATCACTGTACTCAATGTGGAAAGAGTTTCAAAGACATATCAGGTCTCAATTATCATCAGCATGCTCACGCTGGAGAGAAGCCATTTACCTGTACTCAGTGTGGTCATGATTTTAGATCCTCATCAAGTCTAAAACAACACATGAGAATTCACACAAATGAGAAGCCTTATGCATGTCTGTTCTGTGAAAAGAGATTTTCACATCATGCTAATGGTAAACGGCACCAGAAAACACACACTGACGAGAGAGATCATGTGTGTTTGGAGTGCGGGAAGAGCTTTAATAGAGCTGATCATCTGAAAATCCACCAAATGATTCACACTGGAGAAAAACCTCACAAGTGCTCATATTGTGAGAAGAGTTTCATTCACTCTTCACAGCTGAAATCACACGAGCGAATTCACACTGGAGAGAAGCCATTTTACTGTCCTCCATGTCAGAAGAGTTTTAAAGACTTATGCAGTCTGACTTATCATCTGCGTGTTCACACTGCAAAAAAGCCATTCAGCAGCTGAACGTTCATTTACCGATTCATATAAAACCTCACAAGTGCTCATGTTGTGAGAAGAGATTCCGTCGGTCTGGAAATCTGAAAACACACGAGTATGTTCACACTGAGTTTCAGTGGTTATTAATAAGAAAAGGTATTGTTCTATATGAGAAAAAGTTTACAGATTAATTTTTTTCATAATGTTTTTGATTTAACTTTGGAAAAACTATTAAGTCTAATACATAATGCATATTTTAAGTTCTGTTTTAGTCCATCATACTCTAATTAAAGAGCTGCACCAGATTTTAAAGATCCAACCCTGTAGTTTGTTGACAGTAATATTGAGATCTGAAACCGATGCTCATTTATTGTGATGTTCCTGTTAGTTCAGTCCTGTGTTATGTACTCTAAATCATACAAACAGACATATTTTGTAATTATTTTTCATAAGAGCAGACGTGTCCACTTAAATAAATGTTCGGCTTTCAGTTTCATCGCGTCCAACTATCTTCATCTGAACTAAACAGAACTAAACAAGCTGCTTCATATTGACTACATTGTATTGTTTTGATTATACAAATGCTGCTTTACACAAAATTATCTGTTTTTTTTCTCTTTTTCCCTTCCTGGTACTGTAAAGAGGATATTATGATTTATTAATTGCATTTAATTAGTTTGTAATACACTGAAAAATGATTCAAAGATGATTATTTGGATTCACTTTTTTTTTTTTAAGGTATATGGTTGTAAACAATTTATTTGGGCTGAATTGAAACAAACAAATTAAGTTAAACATTACTAAATTTAGGCGACGCGGTGGCGCAGTGGGTAGCACGTTCGCCTTACAGCAAGAAGGTCGCTGGTTCGAGCCTCAGCTGGGTCAGTTGGCATTTCTGTGTGGAGTTTGCATGTTCTCCCCGTGTTCGCGTGGGTTTCCTCCGGGTGCTCCGGTTTCCCCCACAAGTCCAAAGACATGCGGTATAGGTGAATTGGGTAAGCTAAAATTGTCCGTAGTGTATGTGTGTGAATGGGTGTGTATGGATGTTTCCCAGGGATGGGTTGCGGCTGGAAGGGCATCCGCTGCGTAAAACATATGCTGGATAAGTTGGCGGTTCATCCCGCTGTGGCGACCCCAGATTAATAAAGGGACTAAGCCGAAAAGAAAATGAATGAATGAATTACTAAATTTAATTTGTTTGTTTAAATTCAACCCATATGAATTGTTTGCAACAATTTTGCGGAAATCGTTTGTTTTTCAGTGTAGTTATGCATGCTTAGACATTTTTTTCCAGACAATTACAGAGACACATACTTGATTACAAGGGTTTAACTTTTGAAAAGTGGGGGGACACACAAAATGGGGTACATTTTTATGACTGATATCCCATTTCCTGCATTTATCTGTATTTATAAATAATATAAATTACAATTGAATATAATGTGGTTCATTCCGCTGTGGTGACCACTGATTAATAAAGGGACCAAGCCAGAGGTGTCCAAACTCGGTCCTGGAGGGCCGGTGCCACGCAGAGTTTAGCTCCAACTTGCTTCAACACACCTGCCAGGAAGTTACTAGTATATCAAGTAAGAGCTTGATTAGCTGCTTCAGGTGTGTTTGATTAGGGTTGGAGCTAAACTCTCTAGGACACCGGCCCTCCAGGACCGAGTTTGGACACCCTGGACTAAGCCGAAAAGAAAATGAATGAATTAAATATGAATATACAATGTAAAATACCTATAGGGACTATGGTGATAAAATATCCAGGGGAAAAAATAGGAATAAAAACAGTTTTCATGCATAAACATCTTTAGTTAATGAAAACAATAAAATATTTACATTCCTTTTGCTAATTTTCTGTGCAGTACATACTGAATCAGTCAACTCAGATCTTTTTTTCATCCATGTTGACCCTATAGTCTTATTTTTAGAGCAGCACACACATTTATTGGACATAATAATGATAATAATTCCTTATATAGCGCTTTTCTGGACACTTAAAGCGCTTCACACATTTTTGGGGGGATTTTCCTCATCCACCACCAGTGTGTAATGGATTTTGGTTTTTGAAGCTAGTCAGGGAAAAGGCTAAAAGGGATACAGCTGCGGATACTCACATCAATTTATCACGATTTTTTGTGTTTATTAAAATACAATTTAATAGGTAATTTAAGTAAAACACTATTTAATGGGTAATTTAATAAATAATATAAATAATTCTCATTATAATTACTGTTTTTACATTACTGTAATGGTTGGGTTTAGGCTTGGGGTAGGGGTAGACGTTAATAAAATACAATTTAATGGGTAATTTAATAAATAACATAAATAATTCTCGTTATAATTACTGTTTTTACATTACTGTGATGTTGGGTTTAGGGCTAGGGTAGGGTTGACGTTAATAAAATGCAATAATGGGTCATTTAATAAATAACAAATAATTCTCGTTATAATTACAGTTTTTTTACATTGCTGTGAGGGTTGGGGTAGGGGCTTAGCCGTTAAAATGCAATTTAATGTGTAATTTAATAAATAATATAAATAATTATCATTAATTTTCGGCCACAGCTGTATCCCATCTAGCAACAACTGCTATTTAGCGCACTCTAGAAAGAAGTTTCTGCTCAGTGCGAAACGCGCATGCGCGGTGCGGAGGTTTACTACAGCTGTTGACACGTTCGCGGCAGGAAAATGGCAGCGCACAGAGTAAGAGCCTTTTGTAAATAAACGACATTCATGTCTGTTGCTGTAATATTTTCCGATGAAATGTAATATGAAGAAGGATCAGATATCTTAAAGTGATTACGACTTACATATATTTTGCTTTCTATCCACTGCATCGGAGATAATTTCGTGTTTCACTAATGTGTAAAAGCTTTATGTTTATGGACCATTTTGAGGGATGTAAACAAACACATTGGTCCTAATGTATTTCCTGTATTACACTTTGAATTTCCAAAGCTTCCAAGAATCCAAAAAGGTCCAAATATTGATAAATAATCTTATGGTAGCCGTTTTAACATTAAGATATGATTAAATTGCCTCTTGTTACAGTTATGAAATAGTTTGGTAACAAGCAGGAGATGTTCATGGGCCAGTGACATCACCACATTGAAATGGTCTATAGTAGGATAATTTAGTAGGCTATATATCGGCTGAAACGATATATTGTGCAGCCCTAACTTGAATATAGGTTAGTTGTCTTTACTTCTTTTCTGTCTTAAACTTGCTCTCACATTGTTAGTGCTGTGTAAGCATTATCCAAATCAGTTTTACATAGATATAAAAACACATTTAAACACAATAGATTGTTGCGTGTTCTATGATATGCTGTAATAAATTTGAACGTCATTGTTTTTCTTATTGTTTACCATGTATATGTAGACATTACATGAAACATTACGTCATGAAAATGTACTTGAAAGTTTTGGAAAAGTCTTGGAATTTTAGTAGTAGAAATGTGTATGAACCCTGTAAATGTCACGTTAATCTGAATACTTGTATCTTGAATAATATTTAGTCAAATATTATGTGCTGCCTCAAATATATATGCAACTACAGTTAAAGTGCAAATTATTCGCCCTCCTGTGCA
>CAIGQV010019070.1:2343061-2397588 GCA_903798115.1 Danio jaintianensis | reverse complement strand
ATTCACACAAATGAGAAGCCTTATGCATGCCTGTTGTGCGAAAGGAGATTTTCGCGGTTGAACGCTTGTCAACGGCACCAGAAAATACATGTTGAGGAGAAAAATCATGTGTGTTTGGAGTGCGGGAAGAGCTTTATTAGAGCCGAACAACTGAAAAACCACCAAAGAATTCACACTGGAGAAAAACCGTACAAGTGCTCATATTGTGAGAAGAGTTTTAGCTGGTCTTCGAATCTGAAATCGCACGAGCGTGTTCACACTGGAGAGAAGCCGTATTACTGTCCTGCATGTCAGAAGAGTTTTAGATCATCACAGAATCTTCTCAATCACACAAGAAAATGTCACACCGTCACAGTGAGCATTGTTTAGTTTTAATGTTGAAGTACATTGCTTGAGACAAGCTAAAGTTGGTCTCAATTTGCTGAAATGCTCTGAGAACTAGAAAGACTTGTTCCTGATTAGTTTCTTAAGGGGGTGGCTCAGTGGTTAGCACTATCGTCTCACAGCAAGAAGGTCGCTGGTTCGAGTTACGGCTGGGTCAGTTGGCATTTCTCTGTGGAGTTTGCATGTTCTCCTCGTGTTGGCGTGGGTTTCCTCCGGGTGCTCCAGTTTCCCCCACAGTCCAAACACATGCGCTATAGGTGAATTGGATGAACTAAATTGGCCATAGTGTATGAGTGTGTGTAAATGCGAGAGTGTATGGGTGTTTCCCAGTACTGGTTTGCAGCTGGAAGGGCATCCACTGCGTAAAACATATGCTGGAATAGTTGGCGGTTCATTCCGCTGTGGCCACCCCTGATAAATAAGGGACTACACCGAAGGAAAATTAATGAAGTTTCTCAAGAAAATAATTATTGCAGTCTGATTAACTTAAATCTTTCCTTGCCTATTTATTTATTTTATTGTCGTTCACATCGAATGACAGCTAGGTCTTGCTGGTCTCCGTCACGTCACCTCAGCTGATTCCGGCTAATTAGCCACTGAGCTTGGCATACACATCGTATTTTTGTGTTGTTTTATGTGGCTTTACACACTCAATTGCCTTTTGGAATTATTTCCTACAATTATCATATAATATGGCATGCTGTGTGCACTTAATTGTGCTCACAAACCATTCAAGTTGCCTCCATTTCCCAGGTGAGTGAAATTATATACTTATATACCATATCTATAAATGTATAAGTTTTATTTAAGATAATTTATCATTTATAATGTCCTTTAGACCTGTAATGCACTCCAGAATGTGACAGATTGATTAGCTGTAGGCTCTAGAACAGTCATCTGAAACGTTGTCATACAGTGTTATGCCTGGATTTCATCAATAGCCTTGCATTTACTAACACAGACCATATTTGAAGTATTTAGAAGTAATTTGCATTTTCCTCCTGTAGAAAAACGTCATAAGAACAATGCTTAGTGGCTCAATGTATTACAACAGTGTTTTTAAAAGACTAAACCCTTTATTGATATAGTACACAACCAAGCACATGTGGTCAGAAGACAAATGAGGTAATGAAGTATGAAGCGTTTCTCCCAAAGAAAAGCCTGTCTAAGCAAATTGCTAACAAGCATCTGTAGCTCCACTCATGCTCCGCCTCTTTGCCCTTTTTTGGTCACCCCCGGTCGGTGTGATGACACACAAACAAAATGGCGACAATTGGCCACGCCCACTTGTAGCTTCATTTGCGCTCTTCAGAAACCTATGGGTGACGTCACGGACACTACGTCCATATATTTTACAGTCTATGGTCGGAACCAAAGTTCACAGGACTGTGTTCTCTGAAATCCTCTCAAGCAATGGACTTCTACATTCTGATTGCTTGCCGCCGAACCACATCATAGCTCATTACCATAAAGTCAACTTGATTTCAACTCGTTGATGCCCACACCGGCGATGCCTCGCCGCTTATCGCCTTCGTCTCCCATTGAAAATGAATGACTTACGGCTTCTTTGATGCTCTCGCCGCTTTCAGTTTGAACGCACAGTAAGGCTGAAATCTGTGAAAGTAAAACGAGAGAAGTGCTGAAGCAACTTGTTATGAGACGAAGGTAGCAGAGCTTTTATTATGCCACAGTCCACCGCTTCTGGTTTTTCTGCTCATGATAATGTGAAGAAGCAATGCTGTTTTATCAGACTAAATACATTTTAGGCTTCTGTTATAATGCTTCTCTGTGCAGGCTTAATAAAATACACAACATATTAAAACCTTGCTGCTGTTTCCCTGTTTTCAATAAACCAAACCAGAAATCGAGGGTGTGTGACGTCATTAGTATGAACATAATTCCTTACGTTTATATAGCGCTTTTCACAGATTCAGTGCTCTGTCTTAAACCTGTGACGTTCATTTGCGATTTATATTGTGTAAGTGCTTTATGTCTTTTCATTTTTAATGAACCGATAATATTATTAATATACTGAATTTGTACGTTCACATTTGATAATTTATTTCATCCCAAACGCATATGTTGTAGAAAACAGTACAGTATAATTTATAGAATAATATAATATAATAATTTATATTACTGTAGTAGTTTACCAGGCCGCTATATACAGATTCATTCAAGTACTTTACTGTAGTATGGTTCAAAAACGCTGTGGTATTTACTATATATCAAAGCTCTGTAGTATGTTTTTCCCATGTGGGTTTTAAACTAATTTCTGAATGTATAATTTTATTGTATTGTCCTGATTAGCCTATACAAATGCCGGCTAATATAACATGTTTTATTCATTTTCTGATCTCGGTTCAGTTCTGTAAATCATTTAATGAGCAAATTATGATCTATTTAATGTAATATGGCTTAAATAAAACGATTTGTAAAAGTTATGCATGTTTAAACGATGTTTTCAGACAGTTACTGATGTAAATACTTTGACTAAACTGAAGCGATAAGATTTACCGGGTTTCGGCTTCAGCGCCCTCTGGAGGAAGTTTCTGCTCAATGTAAAACATGCATGCGCGGTACGGAGGTTTGAACACCTGCAGTTGTGAACACCTTTGCGGCAGGAACATGGCAGCGTACAGAGTAAGAGCCTTTTGTAAATATAAACGAAATTCATGTCTGTTGGTGTATTATTTTTGATTAAATGTAATACTAACGAAGAGTTATCTTAACATAATTATGCACGTATATTTTGATTTCTGTCCACAGCCTCGCAGATGATTTCGTGCTTTACTAATATGTGTTGAGCTTTATATTTAGCATAAATCATGTATCAATTACCTACTTTATTATGTGGAAGTTTATTACTGGATAAATGAGTGTTGTACTTTTGTTAAAGAAAAATGTAATTTTATAAAATATATAATAAAATACCACAAATCTGGCGAAAATTACATTGTCATTATGAAAATGATCCATGCTTTATTACTGTTGTTAATCTAATAAAATGTTTTTCTTTTTATCACAGTGCAGATTAATTAAAGATGCTTTCAAATCTGTTTTTTTCCCCCCGTCATTATAGAGGACATGATTTTTTTTTCTCTAAAAACATTTCAGAGAAAACAGAAAAATTCTTGTAATATTCAAATAATATATTTATTATTATGCTATTTAATATTTTACTTATTATTATTTTTATATTATAGATTTAATTCTGTATTTAAATGCATCTTTAACACGTGCAAAATAAAGTTGAAAGAGACCAATATATCACTTGTCAGTATTAAGTATTTTCTTAATTTGATTTCTATTATTATTATTATTATTTTACATTTATGTTTGTTTATTTACATAAAACCTGAAAGTATCCTCCCTCTGGTGACAAAAGCCCTTCCACTTCACAGTGAGGTTCACCCACTTTAAGAAGAGGTGAAACTCCTCGTGATACAGTGATAAAGATGGAGTTTATTAAAGAAGAGACTGAAGACCTGAGCATTTCAGAACCATCCAGAATAAATCATGAAGACACTGAGATACAAACAGGTTTGTGTGCATTCTTGGTTCTACATTACTGATTACTAACAGCATAATAATCAAGAAATTTCAATAGTATCCGGATGCAGCATTGATGATGCAAGCTGAGACTGCATATCTCAGTGATGCAAAGACAGACACAATGCACACAATGGAGCTAGTGATGTCCCTGTGAGGGTTAGGGTTGGGGTTAGGTGAGTGCATTTAAAAGCATTGGATGCAGCTCAGATTGCATCTGCACCAGGTCTGCAGCCAGACCCCTCTCAGGAATTTTGCTATTTTTGATATCATGCAGCACCTGAAAATTGGTCTTCCATGTATTCGGGTTCAAATAGATACAGTTAAGGATATTTACCAAAGTAAAAATGTTCTGAATCATTTCTAATAAATGTCACCATGATTGCAAGCCATGCTTTGGTTATTCAATTCAATTTATCTTTATTTCTATAGCGCTTTTACAATGTAGGTTGTGTCAAAGCAGCTTCACATAGAGGATTATAGTGAATTGAAATGGTGTCAGTTCAGTTTTTAGAGTTTAAGTTCAGTTCAGTTCAGTTCAGTGTGGTTTAATTTTCACTGCTGAGAGTCCAAACACTGAAGAGCAAATCCATCGATGCGCAGCTCTACAGGTCCCGAACCATGCAAGCCAGTGGCGACAGCGGTGAGGAACGAACTTCACCAATTTGCGAAAGTGAAGGAAAAAAAACCTCGAGAGAAACCAGGCTCAGTTGGGCACGACCATTTCTCCTATGGCCAAACGTCTTGTGCAGAGCTGCAGTCTAGGCGCCGGAGGCTGGTGAACGCTGGACGTCAGCGAAGACTCGTCTGTCACTGGGGTCTCACAGGAATCAGTCTCATGCTCTCCACTCCTCCAAGACCACCACAGCAGCTGCTCAGAATACGGCCTGGTCCGGGATTATGGAAACCTTGGGATCATCTCTTCACAGGTCTTGGATTGCATTAGTGGTTATATTGAAGTTAGCAAATTTTCAGGCGCTGTGTAATATCATTGCGTCTGCTGAAGCCATGGTATGACAGGAAATTTCCTTGATTATTAGGTCTGAATGAGAGTATAGTTTCTAGCCATATCAGCCTAGAAAAAAACAACTTTTAATTTCCCATCAGTCTTAGTGCACGATGAACCTACAGAAGAGTCAAGCTTTGAATAAGAAAATAATCAAAATTCTCTAGTCATTTTTTATGCTAATGGTCTAATCTGATTTAATGATCTATGCTAAACTAAGCTAAAAGTGCTCCCGCCAGACATGGAGATCGGCTAAATGTATTAAAAAATTGTAAAACTCAATTGTTTAACCCTAGGGGAGTGAACTATCTCTTTTTTGCTGTTAAATCAGAGTTCATTTGAACTGATTTTATTTTGATGTTTATTTTAGATCAGGTGGAGTTGAATGGGCTAAAACAAGAACTGATTGAAGAGGATGAGAAACAAAACCTCAGAACTCAAAGAGCAAAAACAAAACATCCACACAGCTGTCCTCAGTGTGGAAAGAGTTTCAGGAAAAAAGTGAACCTGAACATTCACACAAGAATTCCCACTGGAGAGAAACAGTACATCTGCACTGAATGTGGAAAGAGTTTCTCACGGCTGGATAGTTATAAACAGCACAAAAAAAACACATAATGAAGTGAGAGATCATGTGTGTTTGCACTGTGGGAAGAGTTTTACTAGGCTTAGCCTACTGAAAGATCACCTCAGGATTCACACTGGAGTAAGACCTTACAAGTGCTCATATTGTGAGAAGAGTTTCACTCAGTCTGCACATCTGAAATCACACGAGCAAATTCACACTGGAGAAAAGCCGCATCACTGTACTCAATGTGGAGAGAGTTTCAAAGACCCGTCCAGTCTGATTTTTCATCTGTGTGTTCACACTGGAGAAAAGCCATTTTCCTGTTCTCAGTGTGGAAAGAGTTTCAGGAAAAAAGTGAACCTGAACATGCACATAAGAATTCACCGAATTCACAGAAGAGAGAAACCGTATGCCTGTACTGAATGTGGGAAGTGTTTTTCAAGGCCAGACAGTTATAACCAGCACCAGAAAACACATAAAGACATGAAAGATCATGTGTGTTGTGAATGTGGGAAGAGTTTTACTAGATTTAGCCTATTAAAAGAACACCTCAGGATTCACACTGGAGAAAAACCATATCAGTGCTCATATTGTGAGAAGAGTTTCAGTCAGGTTTCACACCTGAACTCACATCAACGCATTCACACTGGAGAAAAGCCGTATCACTGTACTCAATGTGGAGAGAGTTTCAAAGACATATCAGGTCTCAATTATCATCAGCATGCTCACGCTGGAGAAAAGCCATTTACCTGTCTTCAGTGTGGGAAAGAGTTTACTTTGTCATCACATCTCACCAAACACTTAAAAATCCACACTAATGAGAAGCCTCAGTAGTGCACTTCATGTGGAAAGAGTTTTTCATAGCTGGAGCACTGTAAATGGCACCAGAAAATACATAATGGATGACAAATTGTGTGTTGTGATTGTGGAAAGAGCTTTACTCCAACTAGTCTTCTGAAACAACAACAATTATAATATATATACAGTTGAAGTCAGAATTATTAAACCCCATGAATTATTCGCCCCCCTGTTTATTTTTTTCCCCAATTTGTTTAACGGAGAGAAGATTTTGTTCAACACATTTCTAAACATAATAGTTTTAATAACTCATTTCTAATAACTGATTTATTTTATCTTTGCCATGATGACAGTAAATAATATTTGACTAGATATTTATTAAGACACTTCTATACAGCTTAAAGTGACATTTAAAGGCTTAACTAGGTTAATTAGGTTAACTAGGCAGGATAGGGTAATTAGGCAAGTTATTGTATAACAGTGGTTTGTTCTGTAGACTATCAAAAAAATATTGATTAAAGGGGCTAATAATATGGACCTTAAAATGGTTTTAAAAAAATTAAAACTGCTTTTATTCTAGCCGAAATAAAACAAATAAGACTTTCTCCAGAAGAAAACATATTATAGGAAATACTGTGAAAATTTCCTGAATCTGTTAAACATCATTTGAGAAATATTTTAAAAAGAAAAAAAAATTAAAAGGGGGTTTAATAATTCTGGTTTCAACTGTATATCTATATAATTTATAGTAAATATTATAGTGTTTCTTAACAATATGGCAGTGAGGTACTTGAATTAATCTGTTGTGGTAATTCTATGGTTGCTATTGTAACACAACAACTATAGACCTTTTTCATAGAACGCAAAATTACGCTTTGCGTGAATGCGTAAGCAGGATTCTTCGAACTTCGGTCGGCAGCTGATGCGTATAAAAGGTCACATTCGGACAGCTTTGAAACGATACTTATAATCTATTTTACTTGCTTTTAACGTATTTGAACTAATACTGCTGTCGATCAGCACCACCTCCTGGACTGATCATTTAATAAACGTGATCTAATGGGAATGAAAACAATTGCTGCGAGGCGTTTACTCTTACCGTCAGACGGCATCTTCTGCCATTTAAATGGAGACTAGTCATTGCTAAAGTCAACATTTTCTCTTTTTTTCAAATATATAACCAGCTCAAACAAATGTTATTGACTAAAATGTTTGACACACACACGTACTGTACTGTCCCACTAACACATTGATTAAAAGAGTGGCACAAAGTGAAAATAAAGTGACATTTTGAAATGACAGAAAAACACATACCCTGGTAAATACTACACAATACAAACTAACTAAATGAAACATAATCAGAATCAGAAAGAGCTTTATTGCCAGGTATGTTCACACATACGAGGAATTTGTTTTGGTGACAGAGCTTCTACAGTGCAACAGAATTACAGAGACAGGACAAACAACAGATAATAAACATATTTTAAAAATAAAAGTAAATAGTGAATGCAAATATACAAATTGACAAGTGTATGTACAGGAGTATTACTATATACAACGTTATATGGCAGCTGTTATGTGCAAATTAGCATGTAAAATATGTTGTTAAATAAGTGTTTGTGTATAAAAAGTGTATAGCAAGCAGTGATGTTTGTTTCATAATTACTCTCATTCAAGTGTTCATGAGAAGGATTGCCTGAGGGAAGAAACTGTTTCTGTGTCCGGCTGTTCTGGTGCACAGTGCTCTGTAGCGTCGACCAGAAGGTAAAAGTTCAAAGAGGCAGTGTGCTGGGTGTGAGGGGGCTCCCAATAAATGGCTCCCAATTAGAATCAACATGCAAATCAGCCAGCAGAGTATCAGTAACGTACTTTTATTTTTTGGAAATTGCATGGCTTACATACCTGTTAAGTTACATGCCAGTAATATGGTTCGTCTATAGTGCAGGGATGTATTGTGTGTAATATGTGTGTTTGATGTGTGTGTGCTTTTGAAGAGCCTGCTGAGCACAGTATAACAGCTGACAGGTCGGGAACACTGACACTGTATTTCAGCATCTTATCTGCACTGGTGGAAAGTGTACTGAAAAATCAATTTCAAGTAAAAGTACCATTACTTGCCCAAAACTGTAGTGCACATAGACTAAAAGTATGAGTAAAAAGTAGCCCTTTGAAAAGTACTCAAGAGTATTGAAAAGCTGATGCATTTAAATGCAATTTCTGCATGTGTGTGTGTGTGTAAACTTAACATTCTGTAGTGCATTTAGTGATTGTTCAAAACTATTTTGTGGTGTCTGATTGTTTTAATGACATTAATTGTACAAGACACAAAACTTCACTTGTGTATTCGGATGTTCCTATGCTTAAGAAATCTGAAATTAGGGAGGAGACGAAACGCAAGAAGAAGGAACGGCGCCTCCGACAGAGAATCCATCGGTCAAGTGGACTATCTGGAAGAAATACGGGAACTTTACCGCCAAAAGATGAGATGATTGTCCAGCTGGAATGCCTGGCGGTGGAGGAACAGCCCTAAAACTGTCCAAGTGTTAATTAACATGTTTTAGACATATATTAATCTATACATGTTCTAGATATATTACTAGCTATCTTGACATAGACTATTTAGCAATATATCACTTATGCAACGTATAACTTCAAAGGCTTCACCTGTGTTGAACAGTATAAAAGGCTGGAATAGACAGACCAGCATTGCGCTTCTGACTTCTCTACACTGAATGTCGTAGGCCCTTTATTCTCAACGGAGTATAAAGTAAAGGATTTTGTTTTGTTATTGTATTTATGTTTATTCTTCTTTTTCACTGGATTTTATTTATTAATAAAAGTATATTTTATTAATTTTCTTCACTGGAGTGGACATTGACTTCATTCGCAGAACCCATCAAAAGTTACCTGTCGTGGTAAAGTATGAATGTGATTTATTCTTTGAACAAGTGTATAAAAGATGGTCCTAAACAAAACTCTAGCTAAGAAATATAGCCAAGAGAGGATTCTGGTTTCTTTATGTAATAAGGGTATTAGATAAAGGCAATCCAGTACAATTTGGGGATTTCAGTCATCACAGTAAACATCTGCCATCTTCTCATCAGTGACATTGAGTCTCTGGGTCATTGTGTGTAAAGATTTTGGACATCTTCTTGGACACTTTTAATGCTTTAACAAAGTAAAATATTATAATATTATATTGTAAATATTATAATACAGTAATTCACTTTACTATAATATGATTCAAAAACTCTACAATATTTACTATAAAGTACTATAGTATTTTTCCATGTGTAGGAATATTGTCTACAAGGATTCAGATAAGCAAAGCAAGTGTGAAGTCCTGAGATTTTGTAGTTGTGGTAAATATAATATTTCTTAATTCACACACAGGGGTGGCATGGTGGCGCAGTGGGTAGCAAGAAGGTTGCTGGTTTGAGCCTCGGCTGGGTCAGTTGTCATTTCTGTGTGGAGTTTGCATGTTCTCCCCGTGTTGGCGTGGGTTTCCTCCGGGTGCTCCGGTTTCCCCCACAGTCCAAACACATGCGCTTTAGGTGAATTGAATAAACTAAATTGGTCGTAGTGTATGTGTGTGTTGGTGAGAGTATATGGGTGTTTCCCAGTGATGGGTTGCAGCTGGAAGGGCATCCGCTGCGTAAAACATATGCTGGATAAGTTGGCGGTTCATTCCACTGTGGCGACCCCTGATAAATAAGGGACTAAGCCGAAGGAAAATGAATGAATGAATAATAACACTGTTAATAAATGCTACAGGAAACAGTAATATTCACTATAGTGACCTGATAATCTAATAAATACAGTATTCTTTAGTTTGTACTATAGTAAACTACAGTATTGGGTATTTGTTTATATTACTGTAGTTGATGTATTACCACAGCAACCATAGTATTGCTACAGCAGATAGAAAGTACTTTACTATAGTATGGTTCAAAACCACTGTGGTATTTACTATAAATTACTATAGTATTTTTATGTGGGTTAATAGCAGCCCATTGTTCTGTTTGAAGAATAAAACCTGTAAACCATGTTGTTTAATTTTTCATAAAAATATAAATTAGATTAAATGATTAGATTCAACTTTATTGTCATTACACATGTACAAGTACAAGGCAACAAAATACAGTTTAGGTCTAAACAGGAGTGCAATAGCAGCAAGTGCAGGATATAGGTATAAGTTATAAAGTGCAATTATAGAAAAACTATGGTGCTATTTACAGATGGATGTACTATGAACATTATATACAGGTTGTTTTAATTGTAAACAGAGATTTACAATAGATGAATATTTGTACAGGTTGCTATTAATAATCAGAGGTATGCAGATAGATATGAACATAATTACAAATGTACAGTGCTCAGCATAATTGAGTACGCTCCATTTTCATTCATTCATTCATTCATTTTCTTTTCGGCTTAGTCCCTTTATTCATCTGGGGTCGCCACAGCGGAATGAACCGCCAACTTATCCAGCATATCTTTTACGCAGCGGATGCCCTTCCAGCTGCAACCCAGTCCTGGGAAACATCCACACACACTCATTCACACACATACACTACGGACAATTTAGCTTACCCAATTCACCTATAGCGCATGTTTTTGGACTGTGGGGGAAACCGGAGCACCCGGAGGAAACCCACACCAACACGGGGAGAACATGCAAACTCCACACAGAAAATGCCAACTGACCCAGCCGGGGCTCGAACCAGCGTTCGAACCCCATTTTGAAGATGAATATTTGTATCCATTTCTCAGTGAATATAGGCAATGTATTTTGGTGTGTTTAAACAAAACAGATTTATTAAACGGATATATTTATTCAAATAATATTTTAGTCACCGAACATCTTTAGAAATTGAAAGATAACACAGTTAAATTCAAGCAAAATAATGCGAAAAAAAAAATACAACCTACAAAATTGCTTTTTTTTTGCTTCTCTTGATTTTCCCACTTTTTTAAATTTGTATTTAATATTTTTCTATAACATATAAATTTGGGTGTACTAGTTTTCGGACCGTTATCATAACTTATTTTGTTAGATAAGCTCCAGATTTGGCTAATCTAATGTATATGCACAAATATAATATTTATAAATATATAAATATAAATTTAAATGAGAGATTTGTGGGGGTGTAGCCTACTCATATATGCTGAGCACTGTATATGTACAGTGGGTATATGTTTCTATAAATGCCATTCAACATAATGTGACCAATATATTTTGATTTCACAAAACTTTTCTAAAAAGCTAAAGTAGATTAAATCTGTTTTATTTGTATATAAAATCACTTTAGTGGGCTGCACGGTGGCGCACGTTCGCCTCACAGCAAGAAGGTCGCTGGTTCGAGCCTCGGCTGGGTCAGTTGGCATTTCTGTGTGGAGTTTGCATGTTCTCCCCGTGTTGGCGTGGGTTTCCTCCGGGTGCTCCGGTTTCCCCCACAAGTCCAAAGACATGCGCTATAGGTGAACTGGGTAAGCTAAATTGACCGTAGTGTATGTGTGTGAATGAGTGTGTATGGATGTTTCCCAGGACTGGGTTGCAGCTGGAAGGGCATCAGCTGCGTAAAACATATGCTGGATAAGTTGGCGGTTCATTCCGCTGTGGCGACCCCTGATTAATAAAGGGACTAAGCCGAAAAGAAAATGAATGAATGAATGAAAATCACTTTAGTATTAGTCGCAATGGGTGTCTAGCACTACACGTGTACAGGTAAACAAAAGATAAACGTCCCCTGGAGGAACACAGTTGAGTTCAATGCGGAAGAATTGTATTCACGACAGTTAAGAGCGTGTTTGCGGCAGCGGCGAGGCTGAAAAGTACACGAGATGAGAACGAACTCTCAAGAGGTAAAACCATAATAAATAAACACTTCACTTGACATGACTGATTAATTTTGAATGGTACGATATTCTTTAACAAAGATGTTTCGTTTAAAAACATTAGCGTTATTTACAGATTATTATTTGCTTAGTTTTTGTCTTTACTATGTTTGTCTGAATGTTTTGACGCTGTTTTGTTTAATGTTAGTGTTTGGGAATATCGTTAGTTAATAGTGTAAATGTAAAGAAACGTTGCATTAGTTTGTGCAATTTGATTCATTGTTCATTTGTTTATTCATTCGTTGTATTTAAAAAAATATTTAACATGAGAAAAATGCACGAGACATGAGATAAATACCATTGTAATGTGTAGTAAACACTAGTGTTTTTGAACAATACTGTAGTAAACTATTTGAAAAGTTGCTATGATAATAAAATCTATAGTACTATAAACAAATTAAATTACCCAATACTTTAGTTACAAACAAATCGCCTCACAGCAAGAAGGTCGCTGGTTCGAGCCCCGGCTGGGTCAGTTGGCATTTCTGTGTGGAGTTTGGATGTTCTCCCCGTGTTGGCGTGGGTTTCCTCCGGGTGCTCCGGTTTCCCCCACAGTCCAAACACATGCACTATAGGTGAATTGGGTAAGCTAAATTGTCCATAGTGTATGTGTGTGAATGAGTGTGTGTGGATGTTTCCCAGTGATGGGTTGCAGCTGGAAGGGCATCCGCTGCGTAAAACATATGCTGGATAAGTTGGCGGTTCATTCCGCTGTGGCGACCCCAGATTAATAAAGGGACTAAGCCGAAAAGAAAATGAATGAATGTAGTTACAAACAGGGATGGGCAAAAATACATTGAAATGTATTTTAAAATAAAATACCAAATACCTCCTTTTTTAGGTGTATCAAAATAAACTACAAAATACAGCAGCCACAAATGTAGAAAAATAAAATACTGTATTTTTGTATTTTAAAAATACTACAAAATACTTTTACAAGTAAGTATAAACCTTCGTTGCAAACCTTCTATGAATAGGCCTAGTCAATCCCTTCACTGTTAAACGTGAAGTAAACAATATTTGATAGCAACAGCTTTTCTCTGAGCAAGTTTTAGCAGGTTCTCTGCCACCTCATTCACCTCAACTCTTACTGTACGTGAGTGGATATCTATACATTTTTTACTTGTTTCTTTTGTATTCATTTAATAATTCCTTACATTTATATAGCGCTTTTTTAGACACTCAAAGCGCTTTTACACACAATGGGGGGAATCTCCTCATCCATCACCAGCATCCACCTGGATGATGCGACGGCAGCCATATTGCGCCAGACCGCACACCAGCTGATTGGTGGAGAGGAGACAGAGTGATGAAGCCAGTTATGATATGGGGATGGTTAGGAGGCCATGATGGACAGAGGCCAGTGGGCAAATTTGGCCAGGATGCCGGGGTTAAACCCCCCCTATTTTTTTTGAAGGACATCTTGGGATTTTTATTGACCACAGAGAGTCAGGACCTCGGTTTAACGTCTCATCCGAAAGACGGTGCTCACTGAGCAGTATAGAATCCCCATCAATATACTGGGGTGTTAGCACCCACACAGGCCGCAGGTTGAGCACCCCCTGTTGGTCTCACTAACACCACTTCCGGCAGCAACCTGGCTTTCCCATGTGGTCTCCCATCCAGGTACGTGCTTAGCTTCAGTGGGCGACCATGTGAGAGTTGCAGAGAGATAGCTGCCGGCAAAGTATGTATTTAGTATATTGTTTGTACAAATTTGATACAGAAAGCCCTGTTCAATGTTTCCACCCATTGTGTGGCCAGTAAAATTGATATAATCTCTGAATAATGATTATTCCACCTCTTAACATGCTTATATTTTAAAAAGGTGATATATGAAGTGTTGAATTTTTTCACAGAATTTTTCATAAATCTATTTTTTTGCAGTTGAACTCTTCAATAGGCCTACTCAATCTATATGATTTCTGAAAACTAAAAAACTTGGTCATTTCCATATGTAATTTCCATATAATTTCTTCAGTGCACAACATAAAAACAATAATATCTCAAAATGACTAAAAATGGAGAATCAATTTGTGCAAATAAACTCTTCATATATATCCTGCTGATACCGTATAAACCGAGTCAGGTATTTTTGACTAGTCTGTATAGACTGAATTGCTGTATTATTAAATATTACTGTTTCATATGTTTCATAGTGTTCCCACTTTGACATCTTTAGGCAGACATCTTTCCTCTTTATTAACTATACTACTGGAAATTTAAACAGCCAGTGAAGTATTGTAGGTATTGCATTGATGTGTTGCACAATTTCCTTTCATACTCCAAGCATTGACCACCTCCTTCAATATAAATAAATATTCTGTTCTAATCTCAAGTCTACGCAAATAACTAAGAAAGCTCCAATCAGAGGCCACGTTTTTATGACGTCATCATGTAGACTTTTACAAAGTATTTTACAGTATTTTGAAACTACAAAAATACAAGACACGAAAGTATTTTGATACAAAATATAAACCCATTTTCATCATCCCTATCAAATACAATTTACAAAATACTATTTTGTAGTTGAAATACATGTATCATAAATACTGCCCATCCCTGGTGACAAATATAGGTATACTACAGTACACCACAGGTTACTGTAGTAAAAACTAAGGTTTACTACAGTATTTGAGCTGCTAAACGTTACTTCTATACTATGTTATTGTATTCTATTTTATCCTATTATGTTATTCTATTCTAATTCTATGATCATATCTAGGGCTGCACGATATTGGAATAATCTGACATTGCAATATTGTTTTTTCTCTGCGATATATATTGCAATATGAATACAGTTTCACCAGATGACACCAGCGGACTGAATCATGTATAGGTCTATATATTATTTTATATAAATATATTTTTATATAATTTATTATATGCATATAATAAACAAACTACAGACATAAATAAAGACATAACAATAAAGCAAAGATTAAGTGAATAAACAGTACTTTGTGGGTTTCTAGGGTGTCTAACAGCATTCAGATAAATTAATTGAATAATTAAATGTAAAATAACACTGCCATCATTTAAATGATCCAATAAAATCTATCTTTATTAGTTACAAATGGTAAATTTTTGTGTGTCTGAATGCTTTAAACTCAAAATTCTCACACAGTTACAGTCCTTAAAAACGCATACAAATGACAAACTTTCACTCTATTGTGGTTCAATTCTGCAGCGACTCCACAAATCTCCTGTGTTTTGACCTGTGGTTTCTGGTCAACTATAATCCCAACTCAACATTGCATATCCTGTGATGTGACAATTCGGACAGACACATTGCGATATTAATGCTGAAACTATATATTGTGCAGCCCTAATCATATCCTGTTATATTTTATTCTATTCTATTCTATTCTATTGCACAGTATGCTAGTCTATGTTCTATTCTATATTATCCTATACTTGGGGCTGGGCGATTTGGCCTAAGAACAAAATCTCGATAAATTGAACATTTTAACTCGATTACAATTAATAAACGATGATTTTATTTATGTATTTATTTTTGTGCCCTCATAGTTCACTGACAGGTTTTGTACAGTAAATATGCTAAGATTAAAAGTAAGATTTTTAAATGAAGGGTGTTTTACTTGATTTTAAAACAACTGAAGAAAACACACACTATCGACTATCTGTGATTATTTATTGAACTTCAACATTGCACAACTGAAGTTAAAACACACATAGCTTAAAACGAACAGTCACTTTTTTCTTATAATATAATTTCTTATATTGAAAACAAAATCAATTATTTTCAGTGTTTTTCATATTAAAAGTAGGAAATAAGCAGCATCTCTTCTAAATAAAATAACTCTTGCATATCCTGTAAATAGTATTTTAATCAGTGCATTTCTGGCATCTTCTGTAAACAAATATTTTAATGTAAATGATCATTTTAATGTTATGGAAAATATGCCATCTCAAGGCATCTCTGGAGAACAGCTTTTAATCATCATCTAAAGTAAGGCTCAAGAATGGGTCCATCGTCCTACTTGACCAGAGAGATCAGATGTGGCTGCAAAGTGTGGCTAACAGAGCAGGGTCACGTGACTCCATGGTAGGGAAAGTAATTAAAAAAATTGACCTGGAAAATTTTGATCGATTATTCATTCATTCATTTTCTTTTCGGCTTAGTCCCTTTATTAATCTGGGGTCGCCACAGCGCAATGAACCACCAACTTATCCAGCATATGTTTTACGCAGCGGATGCCCTTCCAACTGCAACCCATCACTGGGAAACATCCATACACTCCCATTCACACACATACACTACGGACAATTTAGCTTACCCAATTCCCCTATACCGCATGTCTTTGGACTTGTGGGGGAAACCGGAGCACCCAGAGGAAACACACACCAACACGGGGAGAACATGCAAACTCCACACAGAATTGCCAACTGGCCCAGCCGAGACTCGAACCAGCGACCTTCTTGCTGTGAGGCGATCGTGCTACACACTGCGCCACCGTGACGCCTAGATCGATTATAGGTTCTGAATGTCGATTTCCATTACTTTTCGATTAATTGCCCAGCCCTACCTATACTACTTTATGCTTTTTCATTCTATCCTACTCTATTCTAACCTATTCTATCATATATTTATTCTGTTGTTTTCTATTTTATATAATCATATTCTATTCTATTTGTTTGTAATTGTAAGCCATTTTACTTTGCAACTATCCTTTACGCTACTGTTTTAACTTTCACCCATTTATATATTTTATTCAGTACTTTCAGAATAAGTATTTTGTTTCATTTTTACATAAATATACCTGACCGGCTTGTAGGGATAATTTACAGTTTGAACTCAAAGAATGATCAGTCTGTCAGATGAAGAAGAGCCGGAGTCAGAGATTCAAATAAATAAAGTTTACTGAAGATAGCTTGCAGTTTCATCAGCAGAAGCCAGCTTCAACACTCGCAATGAGTTCGTAGGCCGCTCTGCTTACAATCTCAAAAACATCAACAATTATACTCTCACATAACGTCATTAACTGCGTCATACAAATAGGGGTTTTAACCTGATAGACTTAGAAAAACCCACAGATAGACTTAGAAAATTTCCACGTTTGTGCGTGCGTACAACTCTGAACGATATCTCAATATAAGGGATGCTCCGATCGATCGATAATCACATTTTATGACTCGATCAGTGCAATCTGGCCGATTTTATGAACCGATTTTAATGGAATAAAAAATTTGTACAATTATTTTTTTAACTTGAATAATTAATAATATACCTTTTTGTAATATGCTTGTTGCAATAAACCAATATGTATATAGGTGTGCATTTTAACTTCTTATGCATCAAATATGCGCTCCAAACTTTTTCTCGATTGAGACATTTTGAATTCTTCTTCCATCATTTGCAATGTTCTTAAATTGCATTGTTAGTCATTTTCTTACCATTTTTTAAATCAGTTTTAACTATTATTTTCTGTAAATCTGCTTCTGACCATGACATGTCCACACTAAATGGTTCTAAGTAAGTAACATGTTTAAGGGATTATATGCGAGATCCTTCATTTATTCTCTTAGGTAAGGAAAGATCTCCACTTAAGTATCATACTTAGAGGGAAAATGTGCTTTAGGCATTATAAAGTATCAGAATTGGTACTCGGTATCAGCCGATCAGCATGACAAGGAATCTGTACTCGGTATCGACTGCAAAAATGCTGATCGGAGCATCCCTACTCAATATCTCAAGCATACAAACGTCAGACATCCACTAGGCTGTTTAGAGCTGACCCCAGACCTGTGAAAGGATCCACAATTAAATAGAACACACACACACACACACACACACTCAAAGTACAATCTGTTTCTTACCCAAGGCTGAGTGTACTCTCAGTTGTCTTTATCAAAGCTGGTTAAAAACCGGTATAATCTACATTCAGGCTGCTATATTCTCACTACACAAAGTCTATCTTGAATAAAAAGGAAAATCACTTTAAACAGAATTAACACATAATAATAATATCAAAATCACTTTGGACAGTATTAACACATAGCAATACAAATAGCAAAACAGTTGTTTTCAATCACCAAGTTCCACTCATGACCTCTGACCTGGTTTGGTGGCTCCTGAAAATAGAGTTACAAAGAGACAGAATGAGAGACAAATGCACTGAACATTCTTATATTAAGCAATGTGTTAACTTTATTCATTAGTCAAAATCAGTTCAAGATTAAATACTGATTCAAATAATCATATTAATGAAAAAGGATAAACGTTGATGCTTGCTTGAGACGGATTGGAAGGCAGAAATCCGAATCCATCATGCTAAAAGATTGTCATCAGCCATATCATTTCATGAAAGTTATTTAAAACAATTTTAAACATGCATGCATTTAATCTGTTTTTAATGCGTGCAAAATCACTTTTGTAAATGCAATTAGCTCAAAAGGAGTGTTTTGTTTTATACACTTAATTAGTTTACAGACAAAATAACGATGTCATCAGCATTGCACTTTTTAATTTGTCAAAAAATTGATTAGTGAAAGTTTGTCTGACAGAAATAAGGGTGATAAAATGAAGCTAATATATAACAGAACAGACCAAAAGTAAAATATCTAAAAGTATTATAAGAATTAGGGCTGCACAATATATCGTTTCAGCATCGATATCGCAATGTGTGAATACGCAATAGTCACATCGCAGGACGTGCAATGTGGAGTCAGGATTATAGTTGACCAGGTACAACATTGGAGAACATAATTTTTAGTTTAACCATAATATATAAAGTGAAAGGGTATCAATTGCTGTTTTTTTTAAGGCCTGCTTATACATTTTAAGCAAGTTTAAAGCATTTGGGCACAAGGAAAATTACGCTTGTAGCTTTAACAAAAATTAATTGCATTTAAGCTTTATTGTACATTTGATTATTGGTATATTTGCTCTATTTATCTCCGCTTATAACTTGTTGATTATATTTTATGCACTCCCCTACAAAATCATCCCAATCAATCTAAAATCATTAAGGTATCTTGAGAAAAGTCGCAATATTAATTGCGAAACGTTTACATATCCCAATGTACATTTTTCCCAATATCGTGCAGCCCTAATAAGAATACAGTAAAGCTGAGTGTTAATAATAAAGAATTTAAGACTTGTATTTAAGACAAACATAAGAATATAATGTACATTTCAGATGTAAATACTGAATGTGTAAATTAATTTTGAGTTCAGCAGATCAAATCGCATATGCTGGAAGTACCAAACAATCATAGGCAAATCCAAGTGTAAGAAAAAATGGAGTTAATAAAAGAGGAGATTGAAGACTTTCACATAAAACAAGAAGATACAGAGGAACAAACAGGTTGGTTTCCATTATTTATTCTTTAATATTTCAGATTGTATTTGATTTACTTGCATTACCTTCTGAATAGTGGTGTAACAGATCACAAATCTCACGGTTCGGATCACATTATGGTTTTTTAGTCACGGATTGGACCATTTTTCGGATCAGCCAAAAAGAGGAGGAGACAAATGTAATTTGCTTTTCATTTATTACAAAAACAGTAAAGCAAGAAACTTTTGGTTTCATAAAATAAAATAAAATAAAATGAAGAAATAATCAGCTGAATAAAAATAAATAGTAAAATATTCAGTACTGTGAAGAATTCACTATTACTACTACTGTTGCTGATAACGCTAAATGTAGAAAACTAACATTATCATTTGTACAACCCATATTTATTTTTAGTCTCATTTTCAATAAATGATTCAGTTATTCACTCATAAAACTTCATGTTTCATTGCTAGATGGATTATTTATGAAGAATTATTCAGTGGCATATTTTTGATGGCTGGTTGTCGCCACCTTTTGGTTAAATAATGCAATTGCTGCCTACAACTTTCATTTTTCAGCACATGACGGAGATTTTAATCTTTACCATAAACATCAGTGGTTTTATCTAAACTATAAACTGTTATCTAAACTATATCTAAACTAATTATATAAATTATAAACCTAGTACTGCTGTGTTATTTGACTGTTTGTAACTTCATAACTAACTCAAAAGACTAAAGACTGAATCTCTTTCTTGATTTTTAGATCTTTCAAACATAGATTTGAATGCAGCACTTCGAAGGATTAATAAACATATGCAAATCAGCATCATTTATAATTTGTTGCGTGGATGTTGAGATCCCGATCTTTTAATGATTAATCGTGCAGCTTACACTGAATGCATTAATGCAGGCTAAACAAGTAGCGACAGAAAACACCTTTAATAACCTAAGAAAACCACCACATCCCGAATAACCCACCACAACTTCTTTTGTCTTTATTGTATTTTACAGGGAAGCCTAAATGCTTTCATACATGTAATTTGAATGATGCGAGAGGCGATCTCTCTGTGATCGTTACAAATTTAGGATTAATCTACAAGTAAAAAACACATGTATTAATCCACGGGTCACGTGTGTTGCAAATAGTGGGTTGTGGTCCGTACGAATCAGGGATCAACCGTGATCCGTTACACCCCTACTTCTGAACTATATCTAATTGAGATTATTATGTTTATTTTTAGGCGTGATAGAAGTAAAAGTGGAAAGCGAGGATGTAAGCGAAGAGGAGGACAATCAGCATGATTTTACAACTACATCCACACAAACGGAGCAGAATGAAACACAAAACACACTAGAAGACAAGAAATCTCTCGCTTGCCCTCATTGCAGACGGAGTTTCACTCAAAAAAGAAACCTTTTGAATCACCTAAAAATCCACAGCGGAGAAAAACCGTACACATGTCCTCAATGCGGGAGGCGCTTCAGACAAAAAGAGCATCTGAAATGTCACATCAGGATTCACACCGGAGAGAAACCGTTCTTGTGTCAACAATGCGGAAAGAGTTTTGCACGCCAAAGAGCACTGAAGTACCATATAAAAGTTCACACTGGAGAGAAACCATTCGCATGCGTCGACTGTGGAAAGAGTTACATAACCAATAAACAGCTCAATGTGCATGTAAAAGTGCATCACGGAAATCAACCCTTCACCTGCTATCGCTGCGGAAAGGGTTTTTTAGAGGAAGGAGAGCTCAATAATCATCTGCGCTCTCACTCCGCATCGCAAAAACGGCGGAAAGAGAAGCCGTATGTCTGTTCTCTATGTGAAAAAGGGTTTCCGTATCCCAGCCATTTAAAAGAGCATCTGAAAACACACACCGGAGAGAGAGATCACTTGTGTTTGGACTGCGGGAAGAGCTTCAGTCGTGCTGGAAATTTGAAGGAGCACCAGAAAATTCATAGTGGGTTGAAACCTCACAAGTGCTTATATTGCGATAGGAGTTTTTTGAGAATAGGATGTTTGAGATCACACGAGCGCAAAATGCATTATGAAGAGAAGCCTTTGCCATGCGCTCAATGTGGGAAAGGGTTTATCGGATCTGGGAACTTTCTTGCTCATAAAAAACGCTGTTTAATGCTGCCACAAGTGGCTAAATCAAACTAAGATGTGCTGTATTTTATTTTGTTTTATTAGGATTAACCCCTTTTCAAGATTGAGGTAAAGCTGGTTTTATATTTGCAAGGACTTTCTCCTTAATGATATAATTTCAGAAAAGCATTATTTGGAAATTATAAATAGGGAATCATATTATCAGCCAATAACTATCAAAGTACAACATTGTTCAGAGTCAATTAAATAGTGCTAATGTTGTTTTAAGTCATATTTGCATGCTATTTCACACCAAATAGTCAGAGTAGCATGGTAAACAATATAGGGACCATTAAAATTAACAAATGTGCGAATATAAAACCAACTTTAAGGGGGTCCCACAATGTATTGCAATCACATAATAATAATAACACAAGAAAATAAAACAGAAATTATATAACATCCATCAACAAACAATAAAACACAAACATTACATAAGGGGGGAAAGCATCACAAGATTATCAGAAGAAAAAACATAATACAAAATATACATATATATATCAGTGAATCTGTTCAGAACATAATCAACAACATCCTCAAGAGACACAAGTACAATACAAAGTAAAATATGACAGCAGAGTTTGCTTAAACCTTAAAAGTAGGCCTGTCACGATATCTATTTTTTGTTGTACGATATATTACACCAAAATATATTGCGATAAATGATATTATTGTCATTTTAAGACCATTTTATGCTGCTATATAATGCTAGAATGACAATATAATATCATCACAGTGCAAGTACACTCTTCCAAAGAACACATCATATTTAATTCTTAAGAATATTTCATTTAATTATAGTCATTTAACAGTTTAATAATCAGGCATTGGAATCAGAATGTGAAAATGCATATCTTAAATAATAATAAAATGTTAGCTAGCATAAAAGTGCAAGGTAAAGAGTAACAGAGGCTGCGATATCTGCTAGCAGATCTATTTTCAGCTGTCAGACACCCACGTGAAAATATACTGTAGTAATTTATAGTAAATATTATAGTGTTTTTAACCATACTGACACTGACACCTCCAATAGAGATAGAGATGTTGCACAATCAGCTAAAATGTTGGTAGAATTAGGTTTTATATATATATATATATATATAGCACGATCGCCTCATAGCAAGAAGGTCGCTGGTTTGAGCCCCGGCTGGGTCAGTTGGCATTTCTGTGTGGAGTTTGCATGTTCTCCCCGTGTTGGTGTGGGTTTCCTCCGGGTGCTCCAGTTTCCCCCACAAGTCAAAACACATGCGTTATAGGGGAATTGAATAAGCTAAATTGGCCGTAGTGTGTGTATGTGTGTGAATGCAAGAGTGTATGGGTGTTTCCCAGTGTTGGGTTGTGGCTGGAAGGGCATCCGCTGCGTAAAACATATGCTGGAATAGTTGGCGGTTTATTCCGCTGTGGCGACCCCTGATAAATAAGGGACTAAGCCGAAGGAAAATGAATGAATGAATATATATATATATATATATATATTGCATCACACCAAAAATGATTGAGGACATGTCCATGTGTTGTGCGATAAGTTCATATATTGATTATTGTGACAGGCCTACTTGAAAGATGCAATAGATCGAATATCAGCAGGTCATTTATTCCAATCCATTGGACCCCTAAACATAAAAGCTCTTTTATCAATAGATTTTCTTTAACACAAGGCACAAAATATTAAGTCTGAACAGAATGTCTAACTTGGTAATTTAAGATTAAAATACATATTGTTGGAAATAATAAGGATATCAAAAACCCTCATTTTTCATTCATTAATTTTCCTTCGCCACAGCGGAATGAACTGCCAACTAATCCAGCATATGTTTTATGCAGCGGATGCCCTTCCAGCTGCAACCTAGTACAAAGAAACACCCATACACTGTCACATTCACACACACACTCATACGCTATGGCCAATTTAGTTCATCCATCTCACCTATAGCGCATGTGTTTGGACGGGCCCAGCCGGGACTCGAACCAGCGACCTTCTTGCTGTGAGGCCACTGAGCCACTGTGCCTCCCATTCTCACTATAACATCATAAATTAGAACAAACTTGTGATTTTGACAGATTCCCTTCAATATAAGCTGTTTTTAGAGTAACAACGTTTTAAATTCTGACATTCACAAGATGTTTTCATTGTAATAGGTTCTATTGTCATTTTATTGAAATATTGCATATCCCATAATCACGATAACAAACATTTCTCAATACATCATGCAGGCCTAATTGTCAAAATGAACCTCAAGGGTTTGAAAATGCAGTTTTATGCATGCCAGACCAATAGCCGATCAAAATGCTATGTACAATCCTTTAGTTTGGTAATTATATATATGTTTATTTGGTCATGTATTAATTCGTGCCTGCGACTGAACACAAACACAATGTCAACACTTTCACATAATGTTTTTGTAACTTACATGAAGACGATAAAGATATTGTTTAAGAAAATGCTGTTTTTGTGTAAATGAATGACCAAAGTGCATATAAAGTCATTTATTTTTATTTATAAATGGTTGCTTGAACATACAATTGCAGGTATGTGTGCTGTATGAAAGGCATTGTCATTGGTGTAATAAATTAACTTGGCATGCTTGCCTTTACAAAAGAAAGGGTTATAAAAATTATGGAGATCTATTTGTCTGATACTGATGAGCATTTCAGATAATATCAATCATTACAGGGAATAGATTCATAAGATCATACTTTAATTTTCTCCGATAAAGAAATGGAGAGTGAGATTTGAATCTGCTTTATTTGTGTTTTGGCTTTCTACGCCCCCTGTAGGATGACACGTGGATGACATTTGCTGCTCAATGCGCAGGCGCACTACGGTCGATTTTTACGACAGTTAAAGAGATTTGCGGCAACGTCATGAAAGCCTTTAGTGAGTAACACAAACAGAAACAGCATTTAAACCCAGAAGAGTCCTGAAGAGCGAAATATTTAATTAAAATGCGACAAAAGGTAAAGTAAATACTCTGTAAATGAACATACAGATGTTTGTAATAAGAGCGAGGCTTAATTGAACGGTAAAAACGTGTTTGAGTTGGGCATTCAACTCAATAACATGTTTTATTCAGAATTAATCATGTTGGTTTAGTTTACGTTTAATTTTAATATACATAGAGTGCACATTAAGTGCAAGAAAAGTGCCTAATGTTTCAAATAATGTATGAAGGAATTAGTGTTTCATAGACAGTGTTACATACTCTCACCGGCCACTTTATTAGGTACACCTTAATAGTACCGGGTTGGACCCCCTTTTGCCTTCAGGATTGCCTTAATCCTTCGTGGCATAGATTCAACAAGGTACTGGGAATATTCCTCAGAGATTTTGGTCCATATTGACATGATAGCATCACGCAGTTGCTGCAGATTTGTCGGCTGCACATCCATGATGTGAATCTCCCGTTCCACCACACCCCAAAGCTGCTCTATTGGATTGAGATCTGGTGACTGTGGAGGCCATTTGAGTACAGTGAACTCATTGTCATGTTCAAGAAACCAGTTTGAGATGATTCACGCTTTGACATGGCGCGTTATCCTGCTGAAAGTAGCCATCAGAAGATGGGTACACTGGGGTCATAAAGGGATGGACATGGTCAGCAACAATACTCAGGTAGGCTGTGGCGTTGACACGATGCTCAATTGGTACTAATGGGCCCAAAGTGTGCCAAGAAAATATCCCCCACACCATTACACCACCACCACCAGCCTGAACCATTGATACAAGGCAGGATGGATCCATGCTTTCATGTTGTTGACGCCAAATTCTGACCCTACCATCCAAATGTGGCAGCAGAAATCGAGACTCATCAGACCAGGCAACGTTTTTCCAATCTTCTATTGTCCAATTGTAGCTCAGAGTTGTTATTTGAGTTACTGTTGCCTTTCTATCAGCTGGAACCAGTCTGGCCATTCTCCTCTGACCTCTGGCATCAACAAGGCATTTGCGCCCACAGAACTGCCGCTCACTGGATATTTTCTCTTGTTCGGACCATTCTCTGTAAACCCTAGAGATGGTTGTGCGTGAAAATCCCAGTAGATCAGCAGTTTCTGAAATACTCAGACCAGCCCGTCTGACACCAACAACCATGCCACGTTCAAAGTCACTTAAATCACCTTTCTTCCCCATTCTGATGCTCGGTTTGAACTGCAGCAGATCGTCTTGACCATGTCTACATGCCTAAATGCATTGAGTTGCTGCCATGTGATTGGCTGATTAGAAATTTGCATTAACGAGCAGTTGGACAGGTGTACCTAATAAAGTGACTGGTGAGTGTATATATTATTATGTAAGAAAGAAAACAAAAACTACTGACATGTACTTATATTTTGAAACATATTAAAGCATAAGTGATCATACTAAGCTTGATTATTTTTTTAAATGATTAATATTGTATGACTGCTAATGGGTAAAACCTATAGTTGTTTCAATAATAGTGACAAAGTGTAAAGATTTAACATGACAATTCATGAGCATTTTGGTCTTTTAATAAAGCATAAAATTATTCTTGCTCCAAGTATGCATGACCAAATTTATTGCCGTTTAAACTTTACTCTTTACTCGGAATGTTATTCTAGTGGGTATATTATGTAAATCAGGCAACAAAATAAACTATAGTTTATTATATGTAAGTATGATAGTCATTGTTTATTTATTCATTCATTTATTCATTCTTTTGCCTTTGGCTTAGTCCCTTTATTCATAAGGGGTCACCACAGAGGAATGAACCGCCAACTTATCCAGCATATGTTTTACACAGTACATGACCTTCCAGCTGCAACCCAGTACTGGGAAACACCCATACACACTCATACACTACAGCCAATTTTATTTATTCAGTTCACCTATAGCGCATGTGTTTGGACTGTGGGAGAAACCGGAGCACCCGGAGGAAACCCACGCCAACACGGGGAGAACATGCAAACTCCACACAGAAATGCCAACTGACCCAGCCAGGACTCAAACCAGCGACCTTCTTGCTGTGAGGCGACAGTGCTAACCACTGAGGCACAGTGTCACTCCATTGTTTATTTATTTCCTCCAAAATTATAGCATTGTACAGGACAGATTTTAAAATAAATATAAAGATGTTTTACATTGTATTGTTGTGTTTATTAATTGTCGTTCACCTTTTTTACAGTCTGTGGTGTACGCACATGTAGTTTGGTATAAATGCAAAACAAAATGAATATTATCTTATATTTTGTATCTGATTGAGCAGGAAATAAAGATGGAGTTTGCTGAAGAGGAGATTGATGATCTGCGTGATTCAGAAACATCCAGAATCAATAAACAGGAAGAAACTGAGGAGCAAACAGGTTGGTGTCTGTTCTTGATTCCTCATTGTTGACTACTGAGGAGCTTTGAGGTACAGAACAGCTCTGCATTATTGTTGGTTATAGTTAATACAATAACAGGAATTATAAAATAAAATATGGTGAAAGTGTTGGGGGTTACATAATTGTTTACTTTTTATCAAATAAGTAGTAAAGTAACACATTTAACATTACAAAAAAAATTACCTTTTCAACAAAAACAACTCAGGCTATTTATTTTGTTTACGTATGTGTTGAGAGAAATGAGGGGTAAGTGCAGATGTGTTGTGTATGATGTGTAAACATTAATGAGGGGTATTTTAGTACTAGATTAATTATGAACATGTTTACTCATCTCACTTGCACAAAAACACATTTAGCGTCCCTTAAAATGAATAAAAAAACTGTGAAATGCAAACTCTGACTGAATCCTATTCTTCATACAATCCAGAAATGCAGTGAACATTATATGTTTATTTGAATTGCGTATCATTTGAACAGATCTGTATGTACATTTCCTTCAGTCTGAGCTTTATTTGCGTCATATTTCACTTTTGCTGTAAAGGGCATTACATTTGTCAAAAATACCAGATTTTAAGAATATTATTACAAATAAGAAAGCTCAGCCCGGAGGAAAAAAGTAATGCTTAACACAAAAGTAACGCTTGCCCCTTAATGATTTTGTATTTTTGTTGTATGTTTGTCAGACATTAATGTTTCATCAAACAAATTAAAATATTAGTCAAAGTAAACCACATAGCGTGTGTGATAAAGTGTTTGCCCCCCCCTTTGATTTATCACACCTGAGTTAAAGTTCCAATTTTCCTGTGTTGTGTATATATAAGGTTATAGATAAGGTTTTAGTTCTATATATGTAGTTTATTCATTACTTTTAAAAGTAAATTTTCCCAACACTAATGGTGCAAGGAAAATAAAAGGAATCTGTTTACCATGTTTATAGTGTTCTGTCATGACTAAATGTTCATTTAGATCTGAAAAAAGCGAATCAAGAAAGTTTAGAACTGAATGAAGACGAGGATTTTTTAACTGCAGAAAATAATTATTCATTCATTCATTTTATTTTTGGCTTAGTCCCTTTATTAATCTGGGGTCGACACAGCGGAATGAATCGCCAACCCATCACTGGGAAACATCCATACACACTCATTCACACACATACACTACAGACAATTTAGCTTACCCAATTCACCTATACTACATGTTTTTGGACTTGTGGGGGAAACCGGAGCACCCGGAGGAAACCCACGCGATCACGGGGAGAACATGCAAACTCCACACAGAAACGCCAACTGACCCAGCCGAGGCTCGAACCAGCGACCTTCCTGTTGTGAGGCAAACGTACTACCCACTGCGCCACCGTGCAGCCCAGAAAATAATTACTCATTTCTTATTTTTTTTGTATGTTTGTCACACTTTGATGTTTCAGATCATCAAACTAATTTAAAGAGTCAAAGATAACACAAGTAAACCACATAGCCCTTTGTGAAAAAAGTGTTTCCCCGCTTAAAAAAATTACTTTGATTTATCAAACCTGAAATTTATTTACCCAATTTCTCTGTATTGTGTATATATAAGGTTATAGATAGATAGGGTTTTAGTTATATATATATATATAGTTTAGGCAGTGGTTAGCACTGTTGCCTCACAGCAAGAAGGTCGCTGGTTCGAGTCTTGGCTGGGCCAGTTGGCATTTCTGTGTGGAGTTTGCATGTTCTCCCCGTGTTGGCGTGGGTTTCCTCCAGGTGCTCCGGTTTTCCCGACAGTCCAAACACATGCGCTATAGGTGAATTGGATGAATTAAATTGGCCATAGTGTACAATCGTGTGTGTGAATGTGAGAATGTATGGGTGTTTCCCAGTACTGGGTTGCGCATCTGCTGCGTAAAATATATGCTGGAATAGTTTTTGGTTCATTCTGCTGTGGTGACCCCTGATAAATAAGAGACTTGGCCGAAGAAAAAATGAATGAATGAATATATTTAGTTTATTCATTACTTTTAAAATTAAATTTCCCAACACTAATGATAGAAGGAAAATAAAATGAATCTGTCTGCTATGTTTACATGTGTCTGTCATGTTTAAAGACTACAAATGTTCATTTTTAGACCTGAAGGAAGTGAAGCAAGAAAACTTAGAACTGAACGAAGATGAGGATTTCTTACCTGGTGAGCCTGAAAATAATTCTCAAACAACAGATACCAAAAACTCATTCTCATGCCCTCACTGCGACAAGAGTTTCACTCTAGAAGCAAGCCTCATCAGTCACAGCAGAATCCACAGCAGAGAGCGTCCGTACACGTGCCCGCAATGCCCAAAGAAGTTCTCACGTAAAGACAGCCTGAAAATGCACCTAAGACTTCACACAGGAGAAAAACCCTTTGCGTGCCCTCAATGTGGAAAAGCTTTTGCACAAAAAGAGCATCTCACGATCCACATGCGAATTCACACCGGGGAGAAACCGTTCATATGCGATCAATGCGGAAGCAGTTTTACACGAAGTGACAGCCTGAAGAACCACTCAAGAATTCACACCGGTGTAAAACCCTACAGCTGCCCGCACTGTGCAAAGAGATTTACCTGGCTGCACAATTTCAGGAAACACCTACGCTTGCATTCTGGAGTGAAGCCTTTTAGCTGCGAACACTGCGGAAAGAAATTCCCATCTGCATCTGTTTTAAAATACCACATTCAGAACCATTCAAAAGAAAGACCTCACTTGTGTTCGATATGCGGGAAGAGCTTTATACAACTGGACGCTTTTAAAGTGCATCAGAAATTACACAGTGGTGTCAGGCCGTATGTGTGTTCGCACTGTGGCAAGAGTTTTAATAAAGCCGCCAACCTGAAAGAGCACTTCAGGATCCACACTGGAGAAAAACCCTACACGTGTTCGCTTTGCGGCAAGAGTTTCACTCATTCGGCAACCCTGAAAGCACACGAGCGAATTCACACTGGAGAAAAGCCACATCACTGTACTCAATGTGGAAAGAGTTTCGGCAGATCAAGTCATCTGCTGGCACACATCAAAACACATTCTCGGAAAACTTCACAGTGAGCGATTGTGTGTAATATACAGTCGTGGCCAAAAGTTTTAAGAATGACATAAATATTGGAAATTGGAAAAGTTGCTGCTTAAGTTTTTATAATAGCAATTTGCATATACTCCAGAATGTTATGAAGAGTGATCAGATGAATTGCATAGTCCTGCCCATAGTGGGCAGTCGTGGCCTGGTGGTTAGAGTGTTGGACTCGTGATCCGAAGGTTGCTGGTTCGATACTCGGTACCAGCGGGAATTGGGGGTGGGGGGAGTGAATGACCAGCACTCTCCACCACCCTCAATACCACGACTGAGGTGAGTCCCTTGAGCAAGGCACCGTTCCCCCCAACTGCTCCCCGGGCGCCGCAGCATGGCTGCCCACTGCTCCGGGTGTGTGTTCATGGTATGTGTGTGTTCACTAACTGTGTGTGTGCACTTGGATGGGTTAAATGCAGAGCACAAATTCCAAGTATGGGACACCATACTTGGCCACACTACACTTCACTTCACTTCACTTCACTTCTTTGCCATGAAAATTTACTTAATCCTGAAAAAAACTTTCCACATTCATGTGTGGGGTTGCTTCTCATCCAAGGCAGTGGGCTCACTCACAATTTTGCCCAAAAACACAGCCATGAATAAAGAATGGTACCAAAACACCCTCCAACAGCAACTTCTTCCAACAGTCCAACAACAGTTTGGTGAAGAACAATGCATTTTCCAGCACGATGGAGCACCGTGCCATAAGGCAAAAGTGATATCTAAGTGGCTCGGGGACCAAAACGTTGAAATTTTGGGTCCATGATCTGGAAACTCCCCAGACCTTAATCCCATTGAGAACTTGTGGTTAATCCTCAAAAGGCGGGTGGACAAACAAAAACCCACTAATTCTGACCAACTCCAAGAAGTGATTATGAAAGAATGGGTTGCTATCAGTCAGGATTTGGCCCAGAAGTTGATTGAGAGCATGTCCAGTCGAATTGCAGAGGTCCTGAAAAAGAAGGGCCAACACTGCAAATACTGACTCTTTGCATAAATGTCATGTAATTGTCGATAAAAGCCTTTGAAACGTATGAAGTGCTTGTAATTATATTTCAGTACATCACAGAAACAACTGAAACAAAGATCTAAAAGCAGTTTAGCAGCAAACTTTGTGAAAACTAATATTTGTGTCATTCTCAAAACTTTTGTCGTACAATGACATTTTAGATCCTGGGAGTGGCTTTTATTTATTTAAAAACATTTAAAGGGGGCCTATTATGCAAAAATCTAATTCAGATCCATGGTGTTAATAGTAAAAATTGCTCTCTTTTTTCAAAACAATTGTAGTATTACTGAATGCAGTGGAATAAATAAATAATTCTGGTTTTAGAAATGATTATGTTTAAAATAACATCACAGTATAATTTCTTATGATAACATTATGTAATTACCATCATGTACATGTACAATCTAATAATATTATTAAATCACAGTACAGGCCCGGCCCTAACCAATTTTGCGCCCTAGGCAGGATTTCAGGTGGCGCCCCGTCACATCGCAGTAAATTCCATTGCTAGTGTACATATACTCATCATAAGAAATTTAATAGCTTTGTCTTGGACATTCTTTTATTTAAATAAAGCAATTGCACATTCAAAATACTTACATTTAAAAATCAAATTATAAGGGGTTTAAACGCAGTTATGTGGCAACAGTGTATAAATATAGTCAGCTTATAATGATACAAATTAATTCATTATATTTGTTTATAATCACACTTGATAAAAACAGTCCGCAGAAACACTTTGATTGACATTCTCCCTTTGTACGTGTCATCAGAGGGTGAAAGCCCCGCCCACTAGTGACCATCTTTCCCTCATTAGCATAACAACAGCCCTGAGTGAGAAGTAGCTGACTGCCATTAGAGTTTTGAATATGTCACTATGCTGACACATAGGTGTTTGTAGCTCCGCCCTCTTTTGAAAAGATCACAATCTCATTTGAATTTAAAGTGACAGTCACCAAAATGGCACTATTTGGATCAAAGCCTCAAAGTGTCAGGGCTCTATTTTAACGATCTAGGCGCAGAGTCTAAAGCGCATGGCACAAAAGCATTAAGGGCATGTCCGAATCCACTTTTGCTATTTTAAGTATGGTTTGCGTCCCGGCACATGGTGTAACAGGGTTGTGCTTATTCTCTAAATGAGTTATGGGTGTGTTTTGAGCATAACGTGCATTAAACCAATCAGAGTCTCATCTCCCATTCCCTTTAAGAGTCAGTTTGAACCTGCATAGCCGCATAACTAATGCGCTCTGCGCTGGACTTTATAGAGCAGCTTTTAGTTGGTCAATGGCACAGTCTATTTCAGTTCCTCAAAATAGCAACGCGTCAACAATGCACCTTAACACACCTCCTTTGTAGACCAGCACACCCATGAGTCCACAAAGTGGCGCAAATGGATTTGCTATTTAAACAACGTGGCACAAAACGTGAAATTTAGGGTTGCGCTGGTCTGAAAATAGCAACAAATCTTGCCAAACACGTCTTGTGCATTATTGCACCGGGTGTATGATAGGGCCCTTCGTTTCAAAGAGTTATAAAACATTATTTGTTTGGTATTTTGAGCTTTGATAGATTAAAAATAAAGTCCAAATCAATAGTCATGGCTCCTACTGATACACTGAAGTCTTGTGAAGCAAAGCAATCGGTCCGTGTAAGAAATTGAACATTATTTACAGTATTATTGGCTTTAATCCACAGCCTGGTCAAACAGATCTTTGAGCATGTGCGAATGTAGTCTGATCCGATTGTATTCTGGTTGCTTTTGAACTGATGTTGCAATCACCAATATCGATCAACAAACTCCATCATCTGACCTCCCGTCCAAGCGCGCACTTGTGCTTTCGTCATCAAAAAAGACCAGACTACAATCAAACTACATTTGCCCATGTGCCGAGAACTGAGCATAGAGTGCATGAAGTGTTCAACATTCCAGAATTCTTAAACTGGTTGAATTAGTGCATCATGCGGGTATTTAAAGTGCACTTATTCTTAATAATTTTAGGTGCACTATTTATACTACAAAATGGCATAGAATTATGCACATGTATGCATTTTTAAGACCCATAGTGTTTTCAGATGTTGTTTTTCAAGACATTTATCAGGTTTTTTTGTCCTCAAACTGCACCTGTGTGTAGATCTAGATTCTGTTTGGTTGTGATTTTGGACTGTTGTAGCTGTGAAATAACTGAAAATTTTCAGAGTAGTGATATGGAGCTGTAATGTGCTCTCAATCTGCCGGAACTACTTTATTTGTGTGTATATTCTAAAATTAACTGCACACCTTAGAGCAGTGTTTCTCAACCATGTTCCTGGAGGCTCACCAGCACTGCTGCATGTTTTGGATGTCTCCTTTGTCTGTCACACCCATTATAGCTCTTTCAGTCTCAGCTAATGAGCTGATTATCTGAATCAGGTGTGTTTGGTTAAAGGTGCTGTATGTAAGTTTTTGACTCTTTTAAAGCATAAAAATACCATAATATGTTTGCAGATATTTAAGAAACATTTAAGTGAACTTTCTTGTTTATCTGAAAAACTATGAAGTCAGCTTTGAAAATGTGAGTTACGTTCTGGAATGTCTGTCTTTGTTTTGGTTCTTTTAACCCGCTTAATGCCAGTTTAGCCTATTATATTTCAGCACCCCAGGTTGCCTTAGTGGAAAACCGCGTATTTCATTTATTTCAAGAGTTCACACTTAGATAATGCTCGACTATAATAGCAGGTTTGGCATGCTGTCCCGGGAGAGAATCCTGAGCTCGGAGATAGATGAGCCCAAGGTTCCCGCCTGGTCAACGGGGAGAACATGCAAACTCCGCGCAGAGAGTGCCGGCTCAATTAGAACGTGAACCATTGGCCCTCCCACTGCGAGGCAGCAGTGCCAGCCACTGAGCCGCCGTGTCGCCCGATCCTACAATTAAAGAGGGATCAAAAAGAAGATAGGGAATGAAGTTTAGGCAGGATATTTATAGAAATTTTGGAATGATCCGATAGGCTAGCTAATGATTAGCGATAAGGACCAGCTGTAGTCGATCATATCACATGCTTCTCTCGAAGTTATTCGCTCAGTCAGGAAGGCTCTCAAAGTGTGCGCACGTGTCTGAAATGCGACCTCGGGTGGACAGTAGCAGACTCCGAAATGAGACGCAGATTTAGAGTTCCACATGAGGTTATTAATTAGCAAATAATATAAATATTACGAACATAAACATTAGGTGAGCAGATTACATTGTAACCCCGTGTCCTAACAACACGCTACATGACAAGATTTGCAGTGATCAGCAATTTGGCTGTGCATTCAGAAGCACAGAATATGCACTTACTCATGAAATGGTAAGGTTTATGAAGTGAAGTGAAGTGAAGTGTAGTGTGGCCAAGTATGGTGTCCCATACTTGGAATTTGTGCTCTGCATTTAACCCATCCAAGTGCACACACACAGTTAGTGAACACACACATACCGTGAACACACACCCGGAGCAGTGGGCAGCCATGCTGCGGCGCCCGGGGAGCAGTTGGGGGGAACGGTGCCTTGCTCAAGGGACTCACCTCAGTCGTGGTATTGAGGGTGGTGGAGAGTGCTGGTCATTCACTCCCCCCACCCCCAATTCCCGCTGGTACCGAGTATCGAACCAGCAACCTTCGGATCACGAGTCCAACACTCTAACCACCAGGCCACGACTGCCCCCACCAGGCCACGACGATTATAATCTAATTAATACATATTAAACCTCTTTAACATTATTAAATGTAGATGCTGAATCACTGATATATGTTGGTTTGCACTGAGTCACAGTTCTCAAGTTCAGTTTCAAAGGGTTTATTTTATTTTCAAGATCTGAGGTGAACTATCTGCTGCTGCTTTCAGTAGTATGGCAATAAATGTCATGTAAAATGGCATTCAGACTCACATTATTAGCATTTAACACTGAATAAAGCACATGAGGTGTACCTGAAGTGATCATTGTCAGTTTTCTGTTGTTCAGCTGCAAGAAATAGAAGCCGTTTCTAAAATATCATATTCAGGTGTTGGTTAGGAGAAAAACTCCTTAGTAAATTCTGAAGATGCATTTTATCCATAAAAATGTGTTTATTGGTAATTTTTGTTACTGCCTATTGACTGTGTTTATGATTGAAGTGCATGTTACAATTAAATGAATGGATAGTTTACGTTACAAATACAATGTGATTTGTTTTGCTTTTGGTTTTATTTAAACTAAGGCTAAATACAGGTCCAAATATGAGTACAATTTGTTCATCATTTTGAATCCTTAAATCAGTTATTATTGATTCAGTAATAAAAGGATGTTCATAAAAATCATTTCATCTCTCTGGAATGACCTGCAAGATTGTTTTTATTATGTTCATCATGATTATGATGGAAATAATTGTACTGCCGTTTTAAACCATGCAGCTGAATATGTCTTCCTTGCTTTTACCTCATTTATTTTCAATTGCTTGTGTATATAGCTAAATGTTAATTGCATTTCAGTGTTGTCAACAGGCAGAGACAAACTAGAGGATCATCTCCTGTGAAATCTAGAAGAAGTTGGTGAGTTCATCTAAAATTATATTTTTGGCTATAAACCCAAATGAAAAAAAATACTATAGTAATTTACAGTACAAGTGTCAAATTATGATTTATTTAAGAGGTATTACAAAAGAATTAAACAACATCTTGTATTTATATTTTTAGTAGTTTGTTGACTGATTTTCCGCCTCTGTAAAACTGGGTATAACTTGGTTTATAACACTTTCACAAGTGATTTGATGCAAGGTTTTATACATTTATAGTCTTTTTTAAAATAGTTTTTAGATCCAGATGACAATTTTTTTTTTATATTATTGAATGTAGTAGAATAAATGAATAATTCTGGTTTTAGAAATGATTGTACTGAACTCCAGTAGTATTTATTATGTTTATAATAACATAGCAACACAGTATAATTTCTTATGATAACATTATACAATTACCATTACGTACATAGACAATCTAATAATATTATCAAATCATAACTGAAGTGCTAGAAATGTGTACAATCAAATAAACAAGAAAGGTTGGGTTTGCTCTCAAACCAGTAATTCAATATAACACTTGGTAACATTTAGATTTTTTTATTCCTCAGTTTGTACAGTGATTATACAGATTAAATGCGCTCTAAACAGACATTTAAATGACCATTAAACGCAATTTGCAAGTAGGGTTGTCACAATACTGGAATTCGGTACCAATAGGTACTGTAATTTTAAAAACGTCCATTTCAAACATTTCAACAGAAATGACTGTAAAGGCCGTGACTTACCGCTGTTTGCCGAGTGTAACCACAGATACAGGGACACTGGAGCATTTTAAAGCTGTGATTCATCAGTGGATCGCTCGTATGTCAGCTTCTAGACAAACCAGCTGATCGACGTGACTTTGAAACGCTCCAGTGTCCCTCTATCTGCAGCCACTTCTGGTTCATGTGGACTATAATTGAACCTTGATATGTCACCATGGAAGCTAAAACGGAATGCAAGTTCTAAAGCTGTTAAAAGAACTTATTCCATAGAGAACAAAGGAATATTCTAATCTAACCAATGAAAAGGTTAAATAAAATGAACAGGTTTCAGGGTCACTACTGGATAATGCTGTAAAACTTTTTAAAAATTTTTTATATAATTTTGTTCATTTTATAAATTAAGTGTCTTCAACTCAGTTTAGTTTATTGGTTGAACTTAAGTGAAGTTTATTTATAAACTAATTTCAAGAGGATTACGTGCTTATGATTGACCACGGCTGGGCCCACATTAGCTAGCACATGATTCTCCAATCAGATGATTCCTAAGTCCCCGTAAATAACCAGTTTCTTACCTGTTATCTTCATCTTGAAGAATCCCTCCTTTCACCCCTACTCCCCCTCCATTTTCCTAGATAGGGTGGCACGGCGGCCCAGTGGTTAGCACTGTTGCCTCATAACAAGAATGTCACTGGTTCAAGTCCTTACCAGGCCAGTCGACGTTTCTGTCTGGAGTTTACATGTTCTCCCCGTGCTCGCGTGGGTTTCCCCCGGTTTCCTCCCACCGTCCGAAGACATGTGACATAAGTGAGTTGACCAAACCAAATTGGCACCAAAGATGAGCTCTTTGTCAGCAGTTTATCTCTCCATAGCAATCCCTAATTTGTCATTAGCCATAAATAAGCAGGGGAGTTCTCGAGATCTACCTGAGCTCAAACTCCTCTCTCGCCCTGCAAACGGGAGGGAGTCCTGGGCTTGAGGATCTTCTGAGCTCAGGGCTCTCTCCTGGGACAGCATGCCAAACGCGCTTTATTATTGATCATCAGCTAAGTGTGAACTCTTGAAAAAGTGGGCTGAAAAAGATTGAAATGAACATTGGGTTTATTTTAGTTTTTAGACAGCAGTGTGTGAATATAACCAGCTTCTAATGGTAAAAATGTATTAATTCTATTTGTTATAATCAAACTTGATAAAAACAGTCTGCAAAAACGCTTTGATTGACATTCTCCCTTACATGTCATTAAAGGGAGAAAGCCCCGCCTATTAGTGATGATCTCTCCCTCATTAGTAGGCCCACACGGAATCTGCAGATATTTATTCAGTTTTTAAAATTAATTTCACCAACATTATTGTGATATAATAATAGTAATATTAAAATGTTCATGATTTATTTACAATACAGTTTGTAAAGTAGTATTTTCTGTCTTTTAGTAGATCTATTATATGAGGGACTTGCTTTGTTTACCAAATAAGGATCGAATTGTATTTGCATTAACAGTAAATAAAAGTTAAAAATGTTTTATTTTTTATTTCATATATGAAGTTTTTAGTTAGGATACTCCCAAAATCATTCCGCATAAATCCGCAGATTATTTACAAAATTCTCCACAGAAATAGCAAAAAATGTCCGCAGATTCTGTCTGGCCCTACTCATTAGCATAGACAGCCCTGAGTGAGAAGCAGCCGTTTGCTATTAGAGTTTTCATACCGTACCTGTTGAAGATGATATCAGCGACTAAGAGGATTATAAAAAGATTGACGTCAACATTGGGTTCTTTTTAGTTTATTTTTATTGTGCCAACATTGATGAAAATCACCAGCCTTCAAAAACAAAACATTACATTATAAAAACAAAGAAACAAAAAACTAAACAAAAAAAAAACATAAAACTATGAATAATCTAAAATCATAAAAATATTATGATGGAATTGACATTAATTATAAAAGAAATAATGCTAAGATGATTGACAGGGCATGTAACTAAACAACAGAATAGTCCATCAATGAGCAAGTAGTTTGTCCAAAGCTTCAAACACATTTCCGTTTCACACTCAAAAGCATGTACTTTTGCTTCACAATAAGAGTACATGTTTTTAGGACATAATTTAAGTAGGCAAACTGGAATGCAGCATTTATTTACACTAAGAAATTGCTTGGGAGAAAATCATTAGCCAGGTTTCTGTCATCTGGTGCACATTTTGAATGCTAAATTTCAAATAAAAATCACTTAATTAGCATATGCTCTCTTTAATGCTATGTTCACACCAGACGCGGCATTCACGAATAAATTGCACGTAAATAGACGTGCAAACATTTTGAGTTTACTTGCTTCACTCGCGCGTCAAATTCACTTCACAATAGATGCAGATTCGTGTCATTCTGTCTGCCTGATGACTCTAACTTTGTTGCTAAATGGCTGACATGGATTTTATTGAGAGAGTAGCTGTGTTTATGTGCTTTAGGAAGGCTGAAAAACAGCGTATATTCGTTCGGCGCTGTGTCTGAGTCCACTAGATCCTTTCAGAGGTGCACCAGCTCTGTGTGTTCATCATCTCCTCCAGAAACTGTACCTGGATGATGGAAGATTTCAGCGGTGCTTCGGACTGAGCCGAGCCCAGTTTGATGAACTGTTATCTGGTGTCGGCAAGAGGATTTCCCCTCGGGACACCAACAACAGGCACTACGTCATTCACGCCCCTACAAGGGAAAGCTCCTGATTGGTTAACGTGGCACGAATGTCAGTTGAAGTTCAGATTTTCCAACTCGAGCTATTCGTATGTCAAACACGCAAAACGATCAACTCGCACTGCTTTATTCGCGTCTTTGCATTGATTTAACATGTAAATCACTCGCGCTTGATGCTTCATCCGCGTCTGGTGTGAACGCAGCATTACACTGGTGGTTTTGGAAATGACAAATTTCGAATGAGAAACAAGTGATGGATATGCTAAATTTAAAATAATAATACCTCAATTTGCAAAAGAACTTTTACGCTTACTTGAGGTGGTTTTGGAGATGCAAAATTTCAAATATAAATCCTTTAATTCGTGCAAAAAAACGTTTTTATGTTTGCTTGAGGTAGTTTTAGAAAGGTAAAAATTTTACCACACAGGATGACTATTCGCGTCTTTGCATTGATTTAACATGTAAATCACTCGCGCTTGATCCGCGTCTGGTGTGAACGCAGCATTACACTGGTGGTTTTGGAAATGCCAAATTTCGAATGAGAAACAAGCAATGGATATGCTAAATTTCAAATAAAATTACTCACTTCGTAACAAAAAAATTGACACTCACTTGAAGTGGTTTTAGAAAAAAACGCCAAAATTAGAAAGTAAAGCCCTTAATTAATGAAAACGTTTTTACACTCACTTGAGGTCGTTTGGGAAACTGCAGATTTCAAATAAAAAACAAAATCCCTTAATTCGTAAAAAAAGGGTTTTTTGCTCGGGTTTCACACACAGTCCAAAGACATGCGGTATTGACCTTATTCTGCAATGAGGAAATGCGCTCATTTTTGCGATTGTTTAAGAACTTCCAATTCAGTTGCCTATGGGGAAAAATTACTAGGAATAACAAACGGCAGGAAACGGTCAAACTACTTGCTCCACAAACAAGTGTGTTCATGACAACACATAAAAAGTAGAATAACATAATAAGAAAAGAAAAGATCAGTTTAAAACATCAAGCAGCACAACAAGCTGTTAAGGTCTAAAAATCAATGGAAGTGAATGAGACCGAAAGTGTCGAGCCAAAAAGATTGCACTGGCTGCACCCACTCGTACGCCAAGAGTAAGGTCAATAGGTGAATTAGATAAACTAAGGCCATGTCCACACGTTCAAAGGTATTTTTATTAATTGGGTTTTCCTGCTTTCATTAAAAAAAAAAATTCCATCCACATGAAAATGCAAAAACGCACTATGATGTAGAGTGGCTGAGAGAGCTTAAGGTGCTGCAATTTAAGAAAACACATGCAATTACAAAAAACACCAGAAAATTAAATAAAAGATCTTTATTCATTCGACAGCACACGTACTGCAAATCCTCACAAACATTTTACGAAAACGCGCTGCATTTTCTCACAACACTTTCAAATAGCTTGGAACACAATGGAAATGTTTTAAGGGCACCCTAAAACATGACGGACCCGGCTATTTAGGTTATGGTTATTTAGGCTAATAAAATACAAAAGACAAGGGAATCAGGATGTTAAAATAAACAAACAAAAATGCATCTTTCAAAGATCACTTACAACTTCACTGAGCAATAGTAATGGCACAGAGGCGTCCGTCACATTTTAGGGTTCCCTTGAAACGTTTCCGTTGTGTTCTGATGTTTTTGCAAGTGTTATGAGAAAATGCAGGCGTTTTCGTAATTTGCTTGCATTGTGAGAAAATGCATTGCGTTTTTTATGTGTTTGCGTTGTTTTATGAGTATGTGTGCTGTCAAATGGATAAAGATCTTTTCTTAATCCATTGTTTTTTTTTGTAATTGCATGTTTTTTCTTAAATTGCAGCACGTTAAGCTCTCTCGGCCACCGTAATGATGCATGTTAAGGGCACGCCGTACCAACAGGGGGCGATAATGACACTTTTATGCTGAGTTCACACCAAACTGGGAATTAAGTATTTGCATGAGTAAATTGCATACAAATCAATGCAAACATAAGAACAGAGGCGGATTACCGTCCTGCGAGCGAACGATGTGAAACATGCAATGCGTTTGCCGTGAAAGTGCGGAATTTGCGTTTAGTGTGGACCCAGCCATGTTGGCCAATCAGAAAGAAGACAACAGCACACACGCTGATGACATGAGGCGAAAACTCTGGTTGTAGTGTCCACATGACCACACTGTACCCAGAGCTTTGAAAAATCTTCACCCTGGCCATAGTTTTCAGACTGCGTAGAAAAAAAATGAGGTTTTGAAAATACCCGTGTTCATGTGGACAGGGCCTAAATTGATAGTGTGTGAATGAGTGTGTGGGTGTTTGCCAGCACTGAGGCTTGTACTCTTAAGCCAGGTTGCGGCTGGAAAAGCATCCACTGTGAAAAAACACATGCCAGAATAATTAATGATTCATTCCACTGTGGTGACCCCTGATAAAGCAGGAATGAGCTGAAGGGGAGTGATTAATGGCTCGTTTCCACTGATTGGTGCGATACGGTATAGTTCAGTATGCTTTTATGGCCGTTTCCACTGTCGAAAGGTATTAAAAAGCGAACCATACCGCACCACTTTTTGGGTACCCTTTCAAAAGGGTACCTAGCACAACAAAAGGATATCAAAAGTCGGAGCCAGATGCACAGCTGAAAGCTATTAGTTTACAGAGATATGTCACTAGCTCGTGCATAAGCCAGGAGAATAAAAACAAAGGAAGCGTCATTTTTAAATACACAGCCGAGACATTACACCGTAATAATATATACCTATAATAATGAGCCATGGTCGACCCGAGCTCAAACAAACCTTGTCGTCGTCTTGATGAACAGCCGCAAACAGCCACAACACTATTATCATCACCTTTTGGACTATTATGAACTCAGAATAACGGACCTACTTTCTAACAGAGGTTACATGTGCTGTGAAAATTAAAGATACAGATGAGAGGTTTGCACTGACTGTAGGCTATATGTTGCGTGTTGTTTTTGAACCCAGATAAGGACTAAATGTATGCTGTGTGTAGTTTTTCTGTAATTGGTAACATATCGGAAACGGTAAGGGGCTGTATGTGTTCATATATGTTGCATTTATTTATTTATTTTATATAATCGCAGACGTTACAGTAGGCTATTTCGCATTGATCTGCAGTTATAATCAAATCTTGTTCTTAAAAAGGTTAGTATGGAACATTTATACAGAAGTATTTGTGTATAAAGTTTTGTGAGAAGTGCTTCTCATATGATACGTGAACGACCCGTACAGCTTTACTTTGACATTTCCTCGAGCGAGAATGACGTCGATTGAAACTTTCTGTTATACACCACGCCCACCAAAATTGGTACCCTTTTGGCAGTGGAAACGCAAGCCTGATAAAGGTGACCCGTACCGAACTGTACCACTCAGTGGAAATGGGCCATAATAAGCATTATTTCACATTAGTATGGAAACCCAGCTATTGAATCTCCACATAATCAACTCCCATCCAATTTCCATTTTACTGTGATGATTTCTAAATTGGATGTAGTGTGTGAATGAGAGAGTTGTACTCTTAGTCCTGGGTTGCAGCTGGATGGGCATTGCCTGTGTAAAACATATGCCAGAGTAACTGGTGGTTCATTCCACTGTGGTGACCCCTGATAAAGCAGGGAATAAGCCGAAGGTGAGTGATTAATAAGCATTGTTTCACATTAGTATGGAAACCCTGCTAATGAATCATCCACATAATCAACTCCCATCCAATTTCCATTTCACTGCGATGCTTTCTTGCAGTATTTTTTAACGTGAGTGATCAGATTGGTCAGCTGCGAGAAGTTCCTACCACATGATGGGCAGTTAAATGGCCTTTCCCCAGTGTGAACCCGCAGATGGCATTTCAATGACCCGGACTGAGTGAAGCACTTGTCACACTGCGAACACTTGTACGGTTTTTCCCCACTGTGAATCTTCTGGTGCTCCTTCAGGCGTTTGGATGTGGTAAAACTCTTGCCGCACTCTAAACACTGCTGATCTCGCTCACCAGTATGTCTTTTCTGGTGATCCTTGAAATTGCCCAGCCACAAAAACTTCTTTCCGCAAATAGTGCATGCATACGGTTTCTCATTAGTATGAACCTTCATGTGGTTCTTCAGAATGGATGGCGATATATAACCTTCGCCGCAGTGGACGCATTTAAAAGGCTTGACTCCTGAATGCGTGTGCAGGTGATAAGTAAGACTGTGAGCCCATTTAAACATCTTCCCGCAGTGCAGGCATTTGAAGGGCTTTTCTCCAGTGTGCGCTCTTATGTGATCCTCCAGGCCCTTTTTACACGTTAAACCCTTTCCGCACTGAGGGCAGATGAAGAGTTTGTCTCTTGAGTGGATTCTTTCGTGAACTGTCAGGCTCTTTTTAAAGGTGAAACTCTTTCCGCATTGTTGGCATGCAAATGGTTTCTCTCCAGTGTGAATTCGTATGTGATGCTTCAGGCTTTCGTTGCGTGTGAAACTCTTTCCGCAGTAATGGCACGTGTATGGTTTCTCACCGGTGTGAATGCGTGAATGCTCCTTAAGGCTGTCTCGGCGCGTGAAGCTCTTTCCGCATTGAGGGCATATGAAGGAGCCTTTGGCTTTGGTGTTTTTAGATTGCTCTGGAGTCGTTTCTTCGGCTGTGAAAGGTTTCTGATATGGATCTTTCTCCTCCGCCTCTTCTAGTTCTTCACTTTCTTCTTTTATGTCTGTCGAGTCTGGAATAAATGTGCAAAATGTGAAAAGACTATTTAATAACATCATGTGTTTGATGTGCTCCAGTTGCTCACTATTTATGTTCATCAAGTAAACAGTGAACATGCAAAAATTATTTTAAAAAACTATTTAATAATTTGGTATTTAATCTGAATCAGTTCTTCACTTTTTTCTTTTGTCTGTCAAATCTGCAATAGACATGTAAAATATTTGTTAAAAAATTATTTAATAACATCATTTGACATGCATTTGTACATTTGACATGTATCAACATGTATTTGATGTGCTCCAGTTCCTCACTTTGTTTGTTAAGACTACAATAAACATGCCAAAATTATTTTAAAAACCTATTTAATAATATTGTATTTAATTTGAACCAGTTCTTCGCTTTTATCCTTTTATGTCTGTCGAGTCTGCAATAAAAGTGCAAAATGTTAAAAAAATCGATTTATTAACATGTATTTGATGTGCTCCAGTTACTCACTTTGTGTTCATCAAGACTACAATAAACATGCAAAAAAATGTTTTTAGTTATTTAATAATTTTTTTAGGGGCTGCACAGTGGCGCAGTGGGTAGCACGTTCGCCTCACAGCAAGAAGGTCACTGGTTCGAGCCTCGGCTGGGTCAGTTGGCGTTTCTGTGTGGAGTTTGCATGTTCTCCCAAGTCCAAAGACATGCAGTACAGGTGAATTGGGTAAGCTAAATTGTCCGTAGTGAATGAGTGTGTATGGATGTCTACAATAAACATGCCAAATTATTATTGTTTTTTAAATGTCATTATCTTATGCTCACATCTACAATAAATATGAAAAAAATATGTAAAGAAAAACTATTTAATAACATTATGTATTTGATGGATCCTAGTTGCTCACTTTATTGTTTAATGTTCATCAAGTCTATAAGAAACATACAAAAATATTTAAAAAACAAAACAAAAAACTATTTAATAATGTTGTTATTTTATGTTCTCGTCTACAATAAACATGCAAAAAACAATTTAATAATATCTTTATTTTACGGTCAAATCTACTATAAATATGCAAAAAATATGAAAAAAATAAATAAAATAATAATAATTGAATAACATATTTGATTTGATCCAGTTCTTCACTTTCTTCCTTTGTCCATCAAAACTACAGTGAACATGCAAAAAAATAATTTTAAGTATAAATGTATTAGGGCTGCACAATATATCATTTCAGCATCGATATCCCAATGTGTGCATCCGCAATAGTCACATTGTAGGATCTGCAATGCTGACATCGCAGTGTAATTTTTACATTTACAAAACAATAAAGCATGCACTGTTTATATCATTTTATCTCTGTTTTATTGCATTTATCTATGCTTGTAATTTGTTTATTACATTTTATGCATGATTCATCGCCCTACAGAATCATCCCAATCAACCTAAATTAACACTTTAAGGACCAATTCTCACTAGTTGCTTATTAGCATGCATGTTATTGAGATAGTGGTTGCTTATTAGTACTCATAAAGCACATATTCTGTATGATCTTATTCTACATCCCTAATCCTACCCAATACCTAAACTACCTTAATAAGGAGCAAATTAGCAGTTTATTGACGCAAAAGTCATAATGGTTTGCTAAGAGTGAGAATTGAACCTTAAAATAAAGTGACCAAATTTTCTTTCCAAATAGTGCTATTCAATCATTTGCTGGAATTGTGTAGATACAGTATATCGCAATATATATCGCAGAAAAACTAAATATTGCAATGTCAGATTTTTCCAATATTGTGCAGCCCTAAAATGTATGTATATTTATGAATGAATTGAAATGTATAATGGGCGTCACGGTGGCGCAGTGGGTAGCACGATTGCCTCACAGCAAGAAGGTCGCTGGTTCGAGCCCCGGCTGGGTCAGTTGGCATTTCTGTGTGGAGTTTGCATGTTCTCCCTGTGTGGGTTTCCTCCGGGTGCTCCGGTTTCCCCCACAGTCCAAAGACATGCGGTACAGGTAAATTGAATAAGCTAAATTGGCCGTAGTGTATGTGTGTGAAGAAGTGTGTATGGGTGTTTCCCAGTGTTGGGTTGCGGCTGGAAGGGCATCCGCTGCATAAAACATATGCTGGATAAGTTGGCGGTTCATTCCTCTGTGGCGACCCCAGATTAATAAAGGGACTAAGCCGAAAAGAAAATGAATGAATGAATGAAATTTATAATTATTTATAAATGCATGTATATTTCTCAAATGTATGTGATGCACTTTCTTGTTTTTTTTCATTAAGTCTACAATAAACATGCAAAAATATGAAAAATAAATACATTTAATAACATCATGTATTTAATGTGCTCCAATTGTTTACTGCCTTTTTATTCGTCCATCAAGTGTAGAATAAACATAAAAATAAAATGTAAAAAAAAGTTTAAAAAAAAGTTTAAATAATTCAGTAAACATTATTTGATGTGCTAATCCAATCACTACGAAAGTAAACTGTTTTAATATAAGGTCACGTCACTTATCCAGCTTACAAGGAACATTGGTTGCATTAACATTTGTTCATTTTATTTTATTTGTACATTTATTTCATTTCATGCTCTCACAATGTCTGCAACCATAGTCATTTTATATCTATGCATATCTATATACAGTCGTGGCCAAACGTTTTGAGAATGACATAAATATTGGAAATTGGAAAAGTTGCTGCTTAAGTTTTTATATACTCCAGAATGTTATGAAGAGTGATCAGATGAATTGCATAGTCCTTCTTTGCCATGAAAATTAACTTAATCCTGAAAAAAACTGCATTTCATTGCTGTCATTAAAGGACCTGCTGAGATCATTTCAGTAATCGTCTTGTTAACTCAGGTGAGAATGTTGACGAGCACAAGGCTGGAGATCATTATGTCAGGCTGATTGGGTTAGAATGGCAGACTTGACATGTTAAAAGAAGGGTGATGCTTGAAATCATTGTTCTTCCATTGTTAACCATGGTGACCTGCAAAGAAACGCGTGCAGCCATCATTGCGTTGCATAAAAATGGCTTCACAGGCAAGGATATTGTGGCTACTAAGATTACACCTAAATCAACAACTTATAGGATCATCAAGAACTTCAAGGAAAGAGATTCAATTCTTGTTAAAAAGGCTTCAGGGCGTCCAAGAAAGTCCAGCAAGCGCCAGGATCGTCTCCTAAAGAGGATTCAGCTGCGGGATCGGAGTGCCACCAGTGCAGAGCTTGCTTAGGAATGGCAGCAGGCAGGTGTGAGCGCATCTGCACGCACAGTGAGGCAAAGACTTTTGGAAGATGGCCTGGTGTCAAGAAGGCCAGCAAAGAAGCCACTTCTCTCCAAAAAAAACATCAGGGACAAATTGATCTTCTGCAAAAAGTATGGCGAATGGACTGCTGAGGACTGGGGCAAAGTCATATTCTCCGATGAAGCCCCTTTCCGATTGTTTGGGGCATCTGGAAAAAGGCTTGTCCGGAGAAGAAAAGGTGAGCGCTACCATCAGTCCTGTGTCATGCCAACAGTAAAGCATCCTGAGACCATTCATGTGTGGGGTTGCTTCTCATCCAAGGGAGTGGGCCCACTCACAATTTTGCCCAAAAACACAGCCATGAATAAAGAATGGTACCAAAACACCCTCCAACAGCAACATCTTCCAACAGTCCAACAACAGTTTGGTGAAGAACAATGCATTTTCCAGCACGATGGAGCACCGTGCCATAAGGCAAAAGTGATATCTAAGTGGCTCGGGGACCAAAACGTTGAAATTTTGGGTCCATGGCCTGGAAACTCCCCAGATCTTAATCCCATTGAGAACTTGTGGTCAATCCTCAAAAAAACCCACTAATTCTGACAAACTCCCAAGAAGTGATTATGAAAGAATGGGTTGCTATCAGTCAGGATTTGGCCCAAAAGTTGATTGAGAGCATGCCCAGTCGAATTGCAGAGGTCCTGAAAAAGAAGGGCCAACACTGCAAATACTGACTCTTTGCATAAATGTCATGTTTTTTTCAATACATCACAGAAACAACTGAAACAAAGATCCAAAAGCAGTTTAGCAGCAAACTTTGTGAAAACTAATATTTGTGTCATTCTCAAAACTTTTGGCCACGATTGTACAATGCAAAACGACAGGGGCATCAGCTAAAGACCAAAGTATACTTTATGTTTTGCACATGTCAGCATATCGATTAGATTAGATCAACTTTATTATCATTGCGTGTTACAGTACAAACAACAAAATACAGCCAGCACCTAACCAGAAGTGCATTGGTAGCAGTGTATTTGAATAAATTTAAATTGCTAATAAATAAAAGTGGGTATAAATATGAATAATCCCAAACAGCACACAGAAACAAAATAGTTGAATATGATATGGTTATGAAAAAGTGTTGCATGGAAAACGCTGCTAGTACTGAGTGCATATGTAAAAGGATTAAAAGGGATTTGCTGAGAATGTTCGAGAAACATTTATAAATTGCATTGTTAAACATATTTTGTATTATCTGGGTATTTGCAAATGATTTTGAACACCAACCTGTGTCTTCGTCAGTGTCTTCAGTATCTTCATCCTTCATTCTGGATGGTTCTGGATCACTCGTGTAGTCAATCTCCTCTTCAACACTCTCAGTTTTTACTATAGCAAACATGGTAAATGTGTTTCTCTTGTTACACTTGAATTTATTCTATTTGTTGGTTCCTTCAAAGGATGACTTGAATGTAGTCTCAGTTGTAAATGTACGATCTGAAGGAAGAAAATATATATACACATAAAAAAATACAATAACTCAAATGTATTTTCCACATCAATTTCACTTTCTAACATTTTATTACACAGTCCTTGTATTATTGCATACTTTCTCTTTACTTTGGCTTATGTAATATACATAATTGTGTGTAAACCTTATATAATACACATTATAAGCACAACGGTTTAACACAACATATACAAAATCCCTTTTTTTAAACAAAATTGGTCATTTATGATGGAAGTGATTACGTTTGACTGAAAACAGGGATAAATTATCATCATAATAAAGCTGAAAGCACTAATAAATCTCATAACATTATCTAAAAAGTTGTTTTTGTATTGATCGTAACGCTATTCATGTAACGTAACGTAACGTTAGCTTTGTTAACGTTACTACTATGAGCTAGCATATATAAATACGACACAGAATTGATAGACATAGCCAACATGTATAGTAAATACTATTTTAAACACTTTATTTGTTTTACCTTTTGTAGTAGACTGGTTTCTTCCTCCAGTTCTGTGTATTTAATGGGTTTTAGCGATTTAAACGCACAGCATACGATCTGAACGCTGCCTCAAACGTGTTCTTCACTGTCGCGAAAACTGTATCCTCTACTACGTTTGTTTGCTACTAGATTTCCTCTAATCCTTGTTATCAAAATCAAGCAAATATGGCTGAACTGTAAACACCTCTCCGAAAACGTACTAAGGATTGAACGATGTTTCCTCTTTCAGCGCCACCCGGCGGAAATCTATCGAGTATTTTTTTTAAACGCTGAGTTACGGCAAACACTTGCGACAGTAGAGATGGTGTTTGCGGCAGCGTCATGGCGGCGTACGGGATGAATTTTGAGAGCGCAAACAGCATTAAATCAAGAAAAGAGTCCAAAAGAGAAGAAAGAGAGAGAGTTATACAAAAGGTAAAACAAACAAATTACCTCTTTAAACCATCATGCAATCAGAATTTGATTTAATAGACGAGGAAACGGATCTTGTGCTTTATATGACTTATCCATTACATATACCTTCGTCTTCGAATATGCTGTCAGAGTTTGTCTGTTTTAAGGGTAATATTTGAGCTTTTTTATGTGTTTAAATGCTATAAATCATGTTTCAGTCTTGATCTCATGACATCTGAACTCATTTGTCAATATTTTAGGTTTATTTGGTAGTATTTAAGTTAATTGCAGCTTTAAATTAAATATTTCTCTCGTTTTTTGTGTTGTTGTTAAACGTTTTTACATATTAGCATTTTAATTTTGTCTTAAGTTGACCAAATATTTTATATCTCATATCCTTTAAGGAAATATATGATGTAAATAGTATTTGTTTAAATGTGTAAATAATACAGAGAACACCAGATAGCATTTTAACACTTGTGCACGGTTCAATGTACTGCTTTTTGTTATGTTCGGGATGGAAACATCCACTGAATTAAACTGCTGTAAAAATGCATCAGATAAATATTTGTTTCTATTTTAATTTTTTTTGCATAAGTCTGTTAATCAACCACAGTCCTGATCAAAACTACTAAATTGCTTAGAAAATTACAGGATTTTAACTTTTTAATTGCCAAATTCATAAATGATGTCACTGATTTGGTGAAAAAAAACACACAAAATTACTTATTTTCAATTTAAAAAGTAATTGTGGACTGGATTTTTTTAACCTTTTGTCACAGTCGTTAGTTTTGATCAGGACTGGGGTAGGCATGGGCCGGTATAGGATTCTGACGGTATGATAACCTTGGATAAAGTATCACGGTATTGTGATTGTTGCTGCAAAATAAGTTCTTTTTAAATGTCTGGGTAAAAAAACAACTTTTTTTCCCCATTTAACACTATATATTTTATTTTAAGAAACATTTAAAATATTTTGGACCTGTAGGCTTTGATGTAGAGGTTCATTTTCTGCTGGAGATACTGTTGGCCTAAAAAACTAAATAAAATAGTTGTGAAAAACGTTTAAAAAAAAACCCCAAAACGTACATATACCTTAGGAACAGCTCTGGTTTCCCCCACAAGTCCAATAACATGTGCTATAGGTGAATTGGGTAGGCTAAATTGACCGTAGTGTATGTGTGTGAATGAGTGTGTATGGATGTTTCCCAGTAATGGGTTGCAGCTGGAAGGGCATCCGCTGCGTAAAAAAACATGTGCTGGATAAGTTGGGGGTTCATTCCACTGTGGCGACCCCAGATTAATAAAGGGACCAAGCCGAAAAGAAAATGAATGGATGTTTTCATCCCTAACATAACAAAAGCGTAGTAAATTTGCCCAGAGTGTATCGTCGTCGAGTTTCTTAAAAACTTCAAAGCATTTTGACAAAATATGTGTCAAAATAAGATTTGTCACCAAAAATCATTCCGCTAGCCGAAACACAGAGAAAGTAATGGCCAAATTAAGACTCAAAATCACCCCAGAGCTGATGAAAACACCCTCAACAGCACATAAGGGTTAAACAATGTATAGTAATAATTTTGTTTCTAAAAGCTTGAATCTTATGTTATTTCATTATATATTATACTTTTAAAATGTTGTTTGTTTAATATGCTTTTAAGGTGGAATATTTCACCTTTATAAATGTCAAATTAGTAAGTGATTTGTGGATAAGACATCATATTATTTTTTACGCACAAGGAAAGCATAACAATTGCAAATAAAACCACCTGAAATGCAAGTTTCCAAGCAACTATTGCAAAAATAGTTCCATCCATTAAGCATAACTGTGATTATATATTTATGAAAAAAAAAATCAAACAACATGCTTGTTCTGACCTGTACTTCTTAAATTATGTAAATAGTTTTCTGTGATGCATCAGTTTTTACATGTTGTTTAATGACTCTTGTTCCGAAAATGCTTGACAAGCATTTGGTTTGGTATATAATTGAATGTTTGTGTAACATAATATTGAAGAACATTTTAAAGGGTGTTTTCTGTAAAGCATAGTAAAATGTATGATAATATATATAGCTTCATATTGTAATTAAACAGGAATCATTTTAATGTACAGAAAAATAAAAATTGAAAGATTTTGGAATTTATTTTGCTTGAATCCATAGTGTGTTGTGAAAATGCATGTTTACAAAGTTTGACCATTGAGCAAAACTGAATTCATATATCTACTAAAAACAATATATGTAACTGTACATATCATGATCCTAATGCCCAAAACTCTCACGATTATCAACATTATCATGGTTAAAAAAAACATGTAATTGTTAAAATTACCTGAAAATGTTCAAAAATATATGGGCGTCACGATGGCGCAGTGGGTAGCATGATCACCTCACAGTAAGAAGGTTGCTGGTTTGAGCCCCGGCTGGGTCAGTTGGCATTTCTGTGTGGAGTTTGCATGTTCTCCCCATGTTGGCGTGGGTTTCCTCTGGGTGCTCCGGTTTCCCCCACAGTCCAAACACATGCGATACAGGTGAATTGAATAAGCTAAATTGGCCGTGGTGTATGTGTGTGAATGCAAGAGTGTATGGGTGTTTCCCAGTGTTGGGTTGTTGCTGGAAGGGCATCCGCTGCGTAAAACATATGCTGGATATGTTGGCGGTTCATTCCTCTGTGGCGACCCCAGATTATTAAAGGAACTTAGCCGAAAAGAAAATGAATGAATGAATGAATGTTCAAATATGTATTACACACTTATTCCACTAAATTTTGTATCTGAGAAATAAGAATCAGGAAGTAAAGTTTGCAGCTTTATGTGCATCTTGAATTATTTAAAGCTTTAACTCTTGACTAATATTGCAATTTGGTTTGATATATAGAATTACATATAAGTTGATATATATTTGGTTTGGTATTTAATTAAAGATTATAGCAAAGATTAATCATGATTAATTGCATCCAAAATATTGATTTTTTGCATAATATATTTGTGTGCGCGGTGTATATTTATTTTGTATATATAAATACACACATGCATGCATATATTTGAGAAAATGTTTATTTATATTTAGATATGAACTGTATGTCTATGTTATGATACAAATTATATATCAATTTAAATATCTATGTCAAAAAAAACATCTACGCTTTGTATAGATTTATTTTTATGTATGTGTTTGTATCACATATACATAATAAATATATATAAAATAAACAAATATATATTATATATATTATGTCAAAACAAACTTTTATTTTGGATGCGATTAATCGTGATTAATCTTTGCCCAGCACTAAAATATATCTGTAAAGTGTGTGTTTGGAAGTTTTGTTAATTGGCCAAGTAGTCACAACTATTAGTTGATCATAGTTTATATAAAATAATCAGATATTGTTGATTATTGTTGACGATGGCTCAGTGGTTAGCACTGTGGCCTCACAGCAAGAAGGTTGCTGCTTCAAGTCCCGGCTGGGCCAGTTGGCATTTCTGTGTGGAGTTTGCATGTTCTCCCCATGTTGGCGTGGGTTTCCTCCGGGAGCTCCGGTTTCCCCCACAGTCCAAACACATGCGCTATAGGGGAATTGAATAAACTAAATTGGCCGTAGTGTATGAGTTTGTGTGAATGTGAGAGTGTATGGGTGTTTCCCAGTACTGGGTTACGGCTGGAAGGGCATTTGCTGCGTAAGACGTACAGTAGTTGGCGGTTCATTCTGCTGTGGTGACCCCTGATAAATAAGGGACTAAGTCGAAGGAGAATGAATGAATGAATGAATGTTGATTCCCACTGCTCCGGGTGTGTGTTCACGGTATGTGTGTGTTCACTAACTGTGTGTGTGCACTTGGATGGGTTAAATGCAGAGCACAAATTCCAAGTATGGGACACCATACTTGGCCACACTACACTTCACTTCACTTCACTTCACTTCATTAATCTGCTGGTTGATATTAGTCAACCACTGTAAACTGAACTGCCATTAATGTACCTGCAGGGGGCGCTAATAGTTCATACTGGATTATATAGACCTGAGGTTTGTCCTGGGATTAACAGCTGTTGAACACTCATCGGAAAAAAAAGTGTACATTTGGATAATGTTCAACATATTTGAGATGAATTAATATTCAACATAATAGAATATTTTAAATCTGTCTATATAGCTATTGAGTATGAATGAATTCTGAATTAACTCTTGCCTTTATACAAGGAAATAATGATTTATGTTCCTGTCATCTGTGTTAAAAAAACATGCATCACATTTTCATTTGCAGTGCAGAAAAGACTTTGTTTATTACAGCTGTCTTTCAGAAATATGTCAGGATTGATGTTTTTTTCTCTCTCCTGTGGGTAATGATGATTAGTAGATGAATATAAACATCACTGATCTGTTTAACAGGCTGCCGTTCACACAGGATGAGAACATCTGTCCTCACCTGATAACACACACACACACACACACACACACACACTCATCCGCTCTTTGTTGTGTTTATTTTATTTCAAGCATTATTTCTTTATTTTTGGATTTCCTTTTTTATTTCTTGATTGCTTCCTGTTTCTGAGGGGAGATCATCGTTTAGATTAACCAAAACTAAAACTCATTTTGATATTATATTTAATATTATTATTATTATTATTATTATTATTGCTTAAAAAATAACATTTTATTTATTTTATTGAAAAAAAAGTAATTATTAAATGGGAAAATTTTTTATAAATTGTGCGTCAAAAAAATTCTAGCTGACTAAATAAATGTAAATTCTTTAAGCTGAATTATTTAATATTTATTAAAATTACTAAAGCTAATATAAAATAAATAATGCTAAAAATGAATTTAAAAACTATAATGTCAAAATAACAACACAATTCCTAAAATTAAACCAGACTCAAAAAATGAACTAAAATAGCTCACATTGACATCAAATGATGTTTTAATAATTACTGTAATTGCATATAAATATGATAGATATCAAATGTTTATAATAATCTTAATCAGAAAGAGCTTTATGGCCAGGTATGTTTACACATATGAGGAATTTGTTTGAGAGTGAAAGGGAAAATAATAAAGAAATAATTATGTAAAATATAGACTAAAAAATAGACAATTTGACAAACGTCTGTACAGGTATTTTACTATATATAATATTGTGTGTGTGTGTGTGTGTGTGTGTGTGTG
>CAIGQV010019070.1:2329307-2342196 GCA_903798115.1 Danio jaintianensis | reverse complement strand
ATTTCTGAAGGATTGTAATAAGCGAAGAGTGAGTAAATATTGCCAGAATTCACAAAAAAATGAAAATTTGCTTACTATTTACTCATCCTCAAGTAATTCCAAACCTTTATGAATTTCTTTATTCTGTTAAATATAAAAGAAGATAATTTGAAGAATGCTGAGAACCTGTAACCATTGACTTTCTTAGAAGGAAAAACAAATACTATGGAAGTCAATGGTTACAGGTTTTCAACACGCTTCAAAATATCTTCTTTTGTGTTTAACAGAAGAAAGAAACTCCTAAACGCTTGCAACAAGTGAAGAGTGAGTAAATGATGACTAAATTTTAATTTTTGGGTGAGCTGTCCCTTTAATTAACAATTTTTTTTGTTAATTTTTCAAACAAATCAGAACAAAAAACACTTTCAAATGACAACATAAAAACAAAAAGACATGCAATGTAAGTACAACATTTATTTAGAGAGATAGTTCACCCAAAAATAAAAATGCTATATAAACTATTAATAAAAAGCCTCACATACTGCATAATAGTGCACGTAGCATGCCAGTATTGCGTTATCGCTGTGCCACATTTACATTAGCATGATCTTACGTCAGGAAGTGGCCTGACAAAGCTTTATCGCCTCAGCGCTCATGCACAGCCTTGTGTAGCGGACGGAAACAGCAGGCTTGAAATCTAATTAGGATTTAAACAGCCCATAATGCTCATCTCATCTCATTTCAGAAATCACCACTTCGGTCTTTCGTTCTCTTGTCTGTAGGCTAAAGAGAAGTTCGAGAAGGACGAGCGGAGAAAGGCCGAGAGGAAGGCCAGGGGTGAAGACACATGGATGCTTCCGGATGTTGACCTGCGACTACAGCAGATCGGAGAGGTCAGAGGTCAAAACTGCAGCCTTGGCACTAAGGCTGCACCATATTGGAAAAATCTGACATTGCGATATTTTGTTTTGCTGCAATATGAACATAATTTTTGGGCGACACGGTGGCTCAGTGGTTAGCGCTGTCACCTCACAGCAAGAAGGTCGCTGGTTCTGGGTCAGTTGTCATTTATGTGTGGAGTTTGCATGTTCTCCCCGTGTTAGCGTGGATTTCCTCCGGGTGCTCCAGTTTCCCTCACAGTCCAAACACATGCGCTATAGGTGAATTGGATAAACTAAGTTGGCTGTAGTGTATGGGTGTTTCCCAGTACTGGGTTGCAGCTGGAAGGGCATCTGCTGTGTAAAACATATGCTGGATAAGTTGGCGGTTCATTCCGCTGTGGCGACCCCTGATGAATAAAGGGGCTAAGCTGAAGGAAATGAGTGAATGAATGAATTGAGTATTTTCATTTGTCTACTCCACACTGGAATCGCATTAATTATCTGTGTTTTTTTTACACACAGGAGCATACAGTGAAAACCAAGAAAAATAAAAAGGAAAAGAAAGCAAAAAAGAGTAAGAAAGAGAAGAAGATAAAAGCCAAGAAAGAGAAGAAAGACGAGGGAGATGCATCTTGTGACAGCTCTGAAGTATGAGCATGAGCGTTTTGTCTTTTCAGTCCTTTTAACACAGCATGCATGACTAAAATAATGCAGTAAAAGTTTGTTTTCGACTATTTTTTAAAAACAAACATTTTCATTTGTTTTCAGGACTCGGAGGACGAGTGGGTGGAGGCCTCACTTCCTTCAGGGGGTGGAGACAAGTCAATGGAGGCGGAGCCTGAGGCCACACCCTCTTCCAGCTCAGCCAGTAATAACCAAGTAAGATTTAGATCGTATCTAATTTATGTATTCATTTGTTTGTGGCATATTTATTAATAAAATGTATTTGCCATGAAAATAATCGTTGCTCACATGGCATTAAAGGTGCCCTATAATGAAAATCTGGGTATACCAAGGCATAGTAGAGAAATAAGGAATCAGTATATGGAAATGGGCATGCTGTGAGCCTCAGACACCACTGTTTCCTCGTTCTCATGTAAATTCCACAAGTGTGAAACCCTGGTGGACAACGGGCCAATCAGAGGACAAAACAAACTGTGACGAGACTCACGGGCCACGCCCTCCGCATTTGCATGTACGCCTGCTTTAGGTTATTCATCCTAAACGAGCAGCTGACATCATCAGGCTGCGTTTGATAAGCCAAACATTTTCTAGTAGTACAACAGTGATCATTTTTCTCCCTCAGTTATTTTAAGCGTATATTTCACTTGCTGTGTATGTGAGACGCAAGCCCCAAAACACGAGCCCCAAATTGTTTACTGTGTACGTTACTGGCCAACGACAGCACAAGGCATGTTCAAACTGGCCTCAGGACGCAAAATGCAATATTTACAGATTATACACTTATTCATCTCTACTCTGAAGAGGTATGTTTAGTTAAATTGTTTGTTAATGTGTCTTGTTTATAGTAAAATGTGATGCGTATGTTTCAACAAACATATGTAGATGCTCAAATCACTCAGCTCAAATCACTCAGCTCAAATGTCATCTGTTCATGCAGAGGCAGAAATGAATTCCTGCCTGTGTTTTCTTTGACTGTAGCTTCAAAATACAATGCCATACATCTCTATCGCTCTCTCCTTTGTCAAGTTTATTTATAATTTAGCCTTTACAACAGATCTGGTGAGCAAAATAGGTTACATTACTCTGATTGGGTTTATATTTGTCCGTGTTCAGTGTGTATGTGTCTGTAAGAGCAGCACGTCAGAGATTGCTCATTAATATTCACGACACAATCCATATATGGTCAATTATGGACCTACTGATTCTATGGGTGTTTTATGGAGTAATAAATGAGCTTATAAAACCGTTTCTGGAGATTTTTTGAACTTACCGAAGCCATAAACGTACTATCTAGATATCAGAGAACAATTTAACTTATGCAGTATATGGCACCTTACAATAAAAACAAATGATATGAAATTTCTGTGAAGTTAAAATATTCTTTTTTCAGATGTTAGTATCAGTATTTTTGTTATTATTATTTTTGTTGGAGAAAATATAATTTCAAAGTAAAGACGGATGAAAGTTTAGAGAACAAAACTGAACAGGAGCTTAAAAAATAAATACGGTAATCAGATCTTCGCAAATACGGTAATCGGGTCTTGTTGCTGAGGGAATATTGTTGGTGTTTGAACATTAACTTGTAAAAAAGATTAGCTTAACCTCAGATTAACCTTTTTCTGCATCTCCAACAAGGTATGTAATTAAATATGAAAGAAATGTGGATGATGTGTGGAGATGATTGACAGGTGTCATAACCAAGCAACATAGTGGTCCATTCATGAGGAAGTAGTATGTCCCAAAAACTAGCACACTCTTTTGTTACACAGTCCAAAGTATGTATTTTTCCATTACAAAAAAGTACATACTTTTAGGACATAGTACAAGGGATTAAAAAAAAAAAAAGCGAAAGAGCGCCCTCTGGCTTTCTGGAGGACACTACTGATCACATCACCGTACTTTCCTCACAAGACAATTGCAGCTTTAGCTAAATCACGAATGCAGTTTTATTTCGATATATATCGTTCAGGCATATCTCCTAATATCCACAAACTTGTGAGTCAAATCTGTCCTGCCTGGCTGTGGTTACATCTAATAAAGAATTTGATTAGTTCCTTGTGTAAGTCTGTCTGTCTTGTGGTCTCCAGTGTTGAATTATTGTAGGCGGTTTGTCATACAACAGTTCATTGTGATCCATGCTTGGTCTGTAATCACAGTCTTCAGAATGACATTGAGATTGTGAGAGCTGTGTGTGTGTGTGTGTGTGTGTGTCCGAGTGGGTGATTGTTGTCCTACACAGTACAGCCACTTGTGGAAACTTCAATACTGTTATTACTGGAATTGAAGAGCTCTCTATTTTTCTCTGAGCCATAAGGAGCATTTAAACTGACAGCGCGACCACAAGTCATTCATTTTCTGTGCTGAGGAAGATGAGATAGATGAGAAAGGTTGATCTTTGCATGAAAGTGATGTATATTATAACTGATTCTCTACCATGCAGAATGTTGCGTTTATACTAGCAGGTGTACATTTCATTGTATTGCAAAAAAAATGCAGATTCTTAAAATGTGAAAGCTTAAAATGATTATAAATTAAATTTATGAATGGCAAAATGGTTAGACCTCTTGTGCAATATTTATTACTGTTCAAATATTTCTCAAGTGATTAAAGAATTTTTCACAGTATTTCCTATAATATTTTTTCTTCTGGAGAAAGTCTTATTATATTTCGGCTAGAATAAAAGCAGTTTTAAAATTTTGCCTAATTACTATAACTTGCCTAGTTAAAGGTGCTGTATGTAAGTTTTTGACTCTTCTAAAGCATAAAAATACCATAATATGTTTACAGGTATTTAAAAAACATGCTAAGTGAACATTCTTGTTTATCTGAAAAACAATGCTGAAGTCTTAAGAAGATATTTTGCTTTGAAAATGTGCGTTACGTGCCGGAACGGCTGTCTTTGTTTTGGTTCTTTTAACTCACCCAATGCCAGTTTAGGCAATTATATTCATGAAAAACAGCATATTTCATTCATTCAGTCAGGAAGGCTCTCAAAGCATGCGTCCATGACTGAAATGCCATCTCCGGTGGACAGTAACAGCCTCGAAACGAGACGCAGATTCAGAGTTCCACATGAGGTGGTTATTAATTAATAAATAATATAAATATTACAAAGGTAAACATTAGGTGAGCAGGTTACACTGTAATCCGTGTCCTAACAACACGCTACGTGTCATGATTTGCAGTGATAAGCAATTTGGCTGTTTGCATCAAACAAAACATGACAGAAATTTAAATACAGCCATTCAGAAGCACAGAATATGCACTCACTCACGAAATGGTAAGGTTTCTAATCTAATTAATACATATTAAACCTCTTTAACATTATTAAATGTAGATGCTGAATCACTGATATGTGTTGGTTTGCACTGAGTCACAGCTCTGAAGTTCAATTTCAAACGGTTTATTTTATTTTGAAGATCTGAGGTGAACTATCTGCTGCTGCTTTCAGTAGTATGGCAATAAATGTCATGTAAAATGTCATTCAAACTCACATTATTAGCATTTAACACTGAATAAAGCACATGAGGTGTACCTGAGGTGATCATTGTCAAAGTTTTCTGTTGTTCAGCTGCTAGAAATAGAAGCCATTTCTAAAATATAAATTTCAGGTGTTGGTTAAGACAAACACTCCTTTTCATATGGGAAATATTCCTTCTATCGTATGCCGTTGCTTTTATTTAGAACAAGGGTGACCAAACTTGGTCCTGGAGGGCCGGTGTTATGCATAGTTTAGCTCCAACTTCCTTAAACACACCTGCCTGGAAGTTTCTAGTATACCTAGAAAGAGCTTGATTAGCTGGTTCAGGTGTGTTTAATTGTGGTTGGAACTAAAATATGCAGGACATCGGCCCTCCAGGACACTCCTGATTTAGAACACGATTTAAATCAGCCTTAAATCAACCTTTAGGCTTGACAGTCAGGCACACTCCTGTTGGTCCTCTGGGAATCTCAATCCAGGAATGCAATTCCTAGTTCAACCACTGCGTGTCAAACTTGCATACTGCGCCTTTAACCTACTGTAATTAACCTAATTAAGCCTTTAAATATCACTTTAAGCTGAATACTAGTATCTTGAAAAATATTTGGTCAAATATTATGTGCTGTCATCATGGCAAAGATAAAAGAAATCAGTTAGAAATGAGTTATTAAAATGATTATGTTTAAAAATGTGTTCTGTTAAAAATTATGTTAAAGAGAATTGTGAACAAATAATTTAACTGTAGGGCTAATAATTCTGACGTCAACTGTATGTATATACTAATACAAATGTTTTTATCACAGTATGCACATATATAATTATAAAAATTGAAAGATTTTTTTATTGTGCTGATAGGGTATATGACAATATTTACATAAACCACTAATATATACAAACACAAATGTAACAAAGTGATTGCCAATATTCATAAATATGTAGATTTATGTTTATTCACTTGCTAGTATGTGTTTGTGTCTGTCTGTCTGTCTGTCTGTATGTGCATGTGACAATACATCTAGGAATAAGCATACAAATTGGACTAATAGAATCTTGAGAGATATGAGAAGAAAAACTAGCATTAAAGGAGACAGAGAAGGAAATATATATATATATATATATATATATATATATATATATATATATATACTGGAAATGGCACAGGCTTCTCCCAAAATATATTAAGAGGATGTACAAGAGGTGTCTTTGTGGGAAAAAATATTTCTTTAAGTTATTTTAGTCAGAATTTGCCAGGGGTATGAATAATTTTAGGCTTTACTATATGTAGACCATTTCAATATGGTAATGCCATTGGCCCATGAACATTTCCTGCTTGTTGTCAAACTATTTTAATATCAGTAACAAGAGGCAATTCAATCATATCTCAATGTTAAAACAGCTGTCATAACATTATTTATCAATATGTGGACCTTTTAGGATTCTCAGAAGCTATGGAAATTGAAAATGAAAACAGGAAATACATTAGGACCATTGTTATTGTTTACATCCCTCAAAATGGCCTATATGTAGTAAAGGGGAGAAACCTGTGTCATTTATGGTAAAAGTAATGTTGCTGGTTGAATAATGGTAAATGTATATTACATATATATATATTTATATATAAATTTAAATACAAACTTGGACTTGGATGGTAGCTTTGTTATTGTGACCGGATCTTCAAAAGCTCCACTGAGTGAATAGCACTGAAATACCAGCTGTGATCAAGAATAGTCGTGTTTTTTTTCTTCATCTTTGTCTGTTTGGCCTTTTCTAGAGAGATGAATGGATGACCTTTGACTTCCTGGCGATGAAGACGACCTCTGTGGCTGACAGACGAGCACAGAAAGAAGCAGAGAAAGAGGCAGAGCGGCAGAAAGCACAGGCTATTGAACAGGTTTTCTGTCAAATGTTCACTGATTCATTCGGACCAGACGTCTGCTGTGTTAGCGAATGATATTAAAGCAGTCTCAATGGTGGAGTTAAAAAAATGTCAATTAATTAATGCTCGGACTAAGTTATGTATGCTCAATATCAGATTTGAACTGCTAATGTTTACATAGAATTACATACAAATCGATTTTAGTATTTTATTTATTTATTTATCCTTATATTTTTGGTCAGAGTTTAGAATAAAAAAGGAAATTCACTTTAAACTTTTAATTCTCTTCTCCTCGATTCAGATAGTGGCTGCTGTTGAACTTGGACTTTTGCCGAGAGTGTTTTGTTGTGTTGAAGAGTCAGTGTGTTTATGGTGTGTGTGTGTTTCTCTTTCTGTCAGGCTGGACTTCACAGGTTAGAGTTGAACCCTTACTGGAAAGATGGAGGAAGTGGTTTGCCTCCAGAGGAATCCTCCAGTACTGCAGTGAAAAAAGGTAAACCTGACACAGATTATTTTTATTTCATTTGCTGCAGGCTCTGCAGTGGGTGTACAATCCCGTACAATGGAAAAAACAAACAAACAAACAAACTTTTTCGTAGTTGAAAATAAAACTAATTATTGGAATCATTTAATAGTTTTCTGTTTAAAAATATTACGTTTAATTTATTGTGCTTCATCATGTTTCTTTGTAATTATGGTAGCAATTTAGTTTAAGGACCCATTCTGAGTATTAACTAGTTGCTTATTATTCATATGTTGACTGTTTATTAGTACTTATGAAACACATATTCTGCATGATCATATTCAATATCCTTAATTTTTCGGAATACCTAAACCCAACTACTACATTAAGCATTATTAATAGGTTTATTGATGCAAAAGTCATAGTTCATGATTTGTTAATAGTCAGAATTTGACCTTAAAATTAATAATATTAATAATTCCTTACATTTTATATAGCACTTTTCTGGACACTCAAAGCGCTTTACACATTTTTGGGGGGAATCTTCTCATCCACCACCAGTGTGCAGAATCCACCTGGATGATGCGACGGCAGCCATATTGCGCCAGATCGCACACCAGCTGATTAGTGGAGAGGAAACAGAGTGATGAAGCCAATTATGATATGGGAATGATTAGGAAGCCATGATGGACAGAGGCCAGTGGGCAAATTTAAACCCCTACTCTTTTTCGAAAGACATCCTGGGATTTTTTTTAGTGACCACAGAGAGTCGGGACCTTGGTTTAACGTCTCATCCGAAAGACGGCTCTTACTGAGCAGTATAGTGTCCCCTTCACTATACTGGGGTGCTAGAACCCACACAGACCACAGATTGAGCGGCCCCTGCTGGTCTCACTAACACCACTTTCGGCAGCAACCTAGCTTTCCCTTGTGGTCTCCCTTCCAGGTACTTACAGCCCTGCTTAGCTTCAGTGGACGACCATGTGAGAGTTGCAGAGAGCTAGCTGCCTGCAATATGGTATAATACTTTATTATTAGTAATAAATTTAATGTAACTGTACATTTTTGTAAAATGTACTAGTCGATAATATAAAAAACTATTGAATAAATGGTATAAAATACAATATATTTAATGTATTTTTATATATGCAATATATTTGCAGAGAAAATGCAATATATTTGGTTTTCATTTGTGATTTATATTGATATACACCAGTATTTTTAGTGCACCTTTGATAACCTTTTATTATTATATTATTAGATATAAAATATTATAATATTTGTATATCTATTATATAAATTATTCATATATATATATATATATATATATATATATATAAAATAGCAGCATTATTATCGAAATGGTTTTAATAAAACATATTTTTTTTTTACAATAAATGTAACATTTATTACTGTAAAAAAATTGCAATAAATGTCAAATATATTTTGTTATGCATGTAAAATAATCACTAACTGCTGAGCTCCTTCCACCTCATTGGTTTGCATTATTGTTTTTAGACATTTTTCACAAACTTCATGTGTCTGCAATATCAGTTCAAATAAACATTTGCCACAAGATCCCATCTTCCTAACAAGGTCTAATTGTCACTAAACTCACTAAAATTAATTGTTCATAAATGCATTCATTTCATTTGTAATGTTTCTAGAATGTGTGGTGTGATGTTGATATTAAGCTGACAGTGCAGTCACTCTTATTTGAGCTCTGTGCATGTGGATTGGCGAGTGTGTGTATTTCACAGATGTTTGACTCAGATCTGTGTGTTTCTCAGCTGGAGTGGTGAATGATGGAGGGGTGAGCTGGCTCCGAAAGTCCTATCAGAGGATGAAGGAGCAGGCAGACAGAGAACAGCGCAGTGTGGAGAGTGTAGTGGCGGAGAGATACGGGGTGAGCGCACACACACTCACACATTATTTATATATTCATTCATTCATTCATTTTCCTTCCGCTTAGTGCTTTATTTATCAGGGGTCGCCACAGCAGAATGAACCGCCAACTATGTTTGGATTTGTCGGGGAAACCGGAGCACCCAGAGGAAACCCACACCAACATGGGGAGAACATGCAAACTCCACACAGAAATGCCAACTGACCCAGCCGGGACACGAACCAACGAACTTCTTGCTGTGAGGCAACAGTGCTAACCACTGAGCCACCGTGCTGCCCTTATGCTTTATATATGCACATATTACAAACTTAAAATACAATGTAAAATATAAAAGCTAATTAATACATTTTAACAAAAAACACTAGTGCTGGGAAACAATTAGTCACGATTAATCACATGCAAAATAAAAGTTTGTTTTGACATAATATATGTCTGTGTGCTGTGAATATGTATTATGTATTTATAAATTCACACATGCATGCATATATTTGAGAAAAAAATATTTATTTTGACCTAGAAAATATGTGTGTATTATACAAATTATGTATACATTTAAATATCTTTGTTACAAAATAGTTTTGTCTTACATGTGTGTGTATCCGCTATGCATAGTAAATATGAATAACACACATATATACTATGCCAAAACAAACTTTCTTTGGATGTGATTAATTGTGATTAATCTTTGCCCAGCACAAAAAATACAATATATGGGTCAAATTTATAGATATTTAATTTATGCCAGAAATCATTAGGATGTTTAATAAAGATCATGAAGATCCATTTTCCCAGTGATGGGTTGCAGCTGGAAGGGCATCCGCTGCGTAAAACATATGCTGGATAAGTTGGCGGTTCATTCCGCTGTGGCGACCCCGGATTAATAAAGGGACTAAGCCGAAAAGAAAATGAATGAATGAATGAATGAAGATCCATGAAAAAATCTGGTATTTTTTTAATTGTAAATGTATCAAAACTAGTAATATTCATTGCTAAGAACTTAATTTTGTCAACTTTAAAGTTTTTTATTTTTTTACTTGCATATTTCAGGTTATCAAATAGTTGTATATCAGCCAAATATTGTCCAATCCTAACAAACCATACATCAGTGGAAAGCTTCTTTATTCAGATTTATCCAAATTGTGTGTGCGTCTCAATTTCTGAAAAATGACCCTTATGATTGGCTTTGTGGTTCATATTTGGAGGAAACAGGCTTTAAAGGGCTCTTTACCCTTTTTACAAGATGTAATCTAACTGCGTTCACACCGAAGGCGGCGAGAGAATCAAAGTTTGATAATGCTGTCTGCCTTCACTGATCCGCTGACAAGAGCGTCAAAATTCGCTATATTGATCTCGTATTTAAAGGGACCGCTGCTGCATATCAGCAAATCAGTTACATTCCCACATAAAAACATGCTTTCAAGTTTTCATGCTTTCATCAAATTCATTTAACTATGGAAGATCAAGTTGTTGCATGTGGTCTGGCTTTGCTCCACTTATCCAATATGTGTCCATATGTCTGCGATATTCTGAAGCAGCAATACTGTTTTGTACTGTCGTTATAGTTAGCATGCGATTAATGCAAATCAACTTATCAGTAACTTTTTTTAAATTTATGTCCCTATAAGAAAACATTGTAAATAATTGGAAATCGGGCGACTGCAATAATCAAACCCTTGGGAAAAACTGTGGTCGGAACCAAAGTTCACAGCACTGTGTTCTCTGGAATCCTCTCAAGCGGTGGACTTCTACATTCTGATTGCTTGCTGCCGAACCGCGTCATAGCTCATTACCATAAAGTTGACTTGATTTCAACTCTCCTCAACGCCCACACCGGCGAAGACATGCTGCACCGCTCCTCGCCGCATATCGGCGCTGGCTCCCATTAAAAATGAATAACTTCGGGCTACTTTGACGCTCTCCACTTTCGGTGTGAACGCACAGTAAGTCTTTGGTGTCTCCAGAATGCGTCTGTAAAGTTTCAGCTTAAAATTCCCGTGTTTAACTTTGCAGTTTTTGCTCTCGTATATTGTTGTTCCTTGTATATTGTTGTACTGACACCATGCGGCTGTGACTATTCCATTGGTTATTAATTAAATAGCGATTTTACTGTCTTTATTACAAACATGCGCTTATAAACTTGTTAAACTCATCCTTGAGGGGCAGCTGATCACAGAGAGTTGGAACAGAGCTTTTAATCCCAGTTGCTTTGCAAACCCTGTTCTGTGGACATCGCGTTACTATCTAGACATGTTAATATGTGCATGTCAGTCAATTCAGTGGGCAGGAAAAACCACACTCCAATCACTGGGATTTGAAACTTATTTTAACGTCAGGAAATAAAAAAAGAGACTTGTTGTGTTTATATCACTCCAATGTGACTGTAGACGCTCTATACCTGCCCATAGTTCTGTCCAAACAGCTTCCAAAAGTTGATTTTGCATCATGAGTGCCCTTTAATGATGCGTTTGTTTGTTTGTTTGTTTTTCCTCATGCAGTCAATGGAGGAGTTCCAGAAGAGACTAAAAGAGGCAGAAGATGCTGCATATGGCGAGAGGAAAGAAGAAGGGAGAGAAAGATGGAGGAGAGATGATGGAGGTGAAGAGAAGGAGAGAGGGAGGAGAGAAGAAGGGAAGGAGAGATGGAGGAGAAACGACAAAGAAGAAGGGAGAGAAAGATGGAGGAGAGATGAAGAAAAGGACAGATGGAGAAGAAATGACAGAGACGAAGGGAGAGAAAGATGGAGGAGAGATGATGGAGATGAAGAAAAGGAGAGATGGAGAAGAGACGAAGGCAGAGATGGATGGAGGAGAGGAGAAAGGGAGGACAGACGGAGAGAAAGATCTCCAAATGCTGAGAGAGAAAGAGCGAGATCTCATGATGATCTGTCCAGCAAATTCCTCAAACCCTCAGAAGATGAAGTGAGCCGAAGGGCGGGGTTTAAGAAAGGCTCTTCATCCAATCAGAATGCATCATTCAGAAAGCCTGTTGATGATGATGATAATGATGATATGAGCAGACGGGTGGGGTTTAAGAAGGGCTCTTCATCCAATCAGAATGCAGCATTCAGAAAGCCTGTTGATGATGATGATGATGATGATGATGATGATATGAGCAGAGGGACGGGGTTTAAGAAAGGCTCTTCATCCAATCAGAATGCAGCATTCAGAAAGCCTGTTGATTATGACGATATGAGCAGAGGGGCGGGGTTTAAGAAAGTCTCTTCATCCAATCAGAGTGCAACATTCAGAAAGCCTATCGATAATAATAATGAGGATAGAGGTGTTGCAGCTGCCTGGAGAAAGAGCAGCACTGTTCAGGATTCAGAAGAGACACTGACCCAGCAGAAACACACAGAGAAGAGCGCCACCCTACAGGAGGACAGCAAAACAACTACAACAGTGAGCAGGTCAGTTTAATAAAGCATTTCACTTGTTTGAGAGTTTAGTACTTATATACATATATGTTTATATCTGTGTGTATGTATATATATATATGTATATAATGTATATGTGTGTGTATGTATGTATGTATGTATGTGTATATATATATATATATATATATATATATATATATATATATATATATATTGAAGTGTTTGCAGTTCATTGTTATTGAATTT
>CAIGQV010019070.1:2314691-2329207 GCA_903798115.1 Danio jaintianensis | reverse complement strand
TATATATATATATTGAAGTGTTTGCAGTTCATTGTTATTGAATTTAAATATTTTTAAAAAATTAATATTCAGTAATTGTTAATGATTCAAAGGAAATGTCATGAAGTCATATTGAGCACTGTTGCTCTGGGTGGCGATTGAAAGTGTTGTGGGCGTTCCCACCTTGAGCTTGCTTAGGTAAGTTTATGGTGATATTTACAGAGAACGAATGAGTTTACGTGCCGCTGAAAGTAAACATTGTTCAGAGAAAACACTAAATATAAATTGAATCAGAACATAAAACGCTTAATTACAAAGATTATCAAGAAAAAGTTTGATCTCTGTCATTACGGCAAAATGTTTTCTTACATTTTGTAAATGTTTCTTACATCAAAACTGCTGGGTTTGTTAATCTTTTAGTTCAGAGAATGAGGAGGAGGAGGAAGAGCTGATCCTGACAGACGAGGAGATGAATAAACTGGGAGCCAAAATTGTCAAGGCAGAAATCATGGGAAACACGGTGAGCGTCAAATCTTGTCTGAAAATATTTTGAGCAGCCTACTTAGACATCAAGTGTACGGCCTCATTCACACTGGCAGCGACTTTGTTGCTGCCTGTTGCTCTGGGTGGCGACTGAAACTGTTGTGGGCGTTCCCACCTTGAGCTTGCTTAGGTAAGTTTATGGTGATATTTACAGAGAACGAATGAGTTTACGTGCCGCTGAAAGTAAACATTGTTCAGAGAAAACACTAAATATAAATTGAATCAGTACATAAAACGCTTAATTACAAAGATGATCAAGAAAAAGTTTGATCTCTGTCATTACGGCTATTTATCTGCTGCAAATGTGGGTCTGTATAGGTTGCATGAAGGATTCTCAACTTTGTCGCATCTCTCGACATGCCCACCTTGTTGCCAATGATCGCTGTCGCTCGCATAAACGGAGGTCACTGGAAGTCGCTACTCTCCATCGAAATGAACGGTCGATTGCCGCTTGTCGATTGCCGCTTTGTCGTTTGGTCACTTTGTCGCTTGGTCACTTTGTCTCTTGGTCGCCTTGCCACATTGTCGATTTGATTTTTTTTTTTGCTTGCCACTTTGGCGCTGTGATTCACTCGTAGTGTGAACTCAGGTTAAGTAAAAAGCTCCGTGGGTTTTGTGACAGTGCTAGGACGTATTTAGTAAGGTTCGGCCAGAAAAAGGTTTAGAATTTGTATCATATGTGTAAAACGTCTAATGTTAAAATAAGAAATGTGTTTGCTTGTTTGAATGACTTTTATTATATTTGTATTATTCTGAATTGTTGTTGATAGCCAGTATTGATATTATACTCCCCTATAATATTACTAATATTATACTCCCTTATAATATTGTCATGACGAATTGTTTAAAGTGTTTTAAGCATCTCTGAATACTCACTTTTTTAGGCTTGTTTCTTTGTGAGTTGTATGAGTGTGTGTTTTTGATTTGTTTTTACACGTACAATGTTTCTTCCGTGTTTTTGTTTTTTTTCTCTATATGACTTTGTATAACCTATGGATAGCTGTACTTTCTGTTATCCTTGTATCTTTTAAGTGTAAAGCACTTTGGGAATTAAGATTTAAGGCTCTATAATAATAAAATTATTATGGTTATTATAATTAAGCTGACATGGCATTAAATAAAAGAACACGATATGATATGGGACAGTGCTGCTAGTTATCTTGTAAACATAATTTAATTTCATGTTCTTTGGTCTCTTTGTTTTATTGAAGAATTCTTGCTAGCAGAAAAACATCAACTAAATGTTTTAGCTCAATAAACTCCTAATTTACTGCTTATTAATAGTTATTAAGATAGTAGTAGGGTTAGGTATTAGGCAGGATTAGAGATGTAGAATAAGATCATGCAGAATATGTGCTTTATAAGTACTGTAAACTGCCAATATCCTAATAACATACATGCTAATGAGCCACAAGATAATAGTGAGAATTGGGTCACACTTTATTTTGATGGTCCGTTTGTTGAATTTAAGTTGCATTGCATCTACTAATACTCAAATGGACTATCAAAATAAAATGTTACCGAGAATTGTTCCATACACCTAAAGTGTTACCTGTTTTTGTTGTGTCTGAATAACTGCAGGCTCTGCTGGAGAAACTGAGAGCTCAGATGGAAGCGGCCCGGCGGGCGAAAGAAAAGCGAGCTCAAATAAAAGACCAGAGCAAACAGGCGTCTGAACCTGCCATCTCGGAGAAAGAGGTGTTGCTGTTCAGAACCGACCCGTCGGGACGAGCCTGGCCTGTTAATGCCCCGTCAGAAACACTGGAGCCCAGAGGAGGACGCAGGAAACGGAAAGCGGTGAGATACAAAATCACTACAGCTTATAGAGTTATCATTCACACCAAACGTATCTTTGCTTCAAAAAACATCAGCGTCAAACTCAAACTGTTTTCTCTCTATATGCATCAGACACTTTCTTATAAACACTTCATGTATTTGTATATATGTATATGTGTATGTGTGTTTGTATGTATATGTATGTTTCTGTTTTTTTTTTTTTTAAACTACACTATACTGATTACGGTTTATCTATTTTTGTATAAACTTGCTGCCTGGTGAACTTCACCTTCAAATGAGAGCATTTTTTTCCTCTTGTGTGATTCCTTTTATTTTTTTTATTATTTATTTCAGATTGAGACCCATCAGGAAGGCGAGCGTGTGCGATATTTCGATGATGATGATGGTGTGGATCTGCGAGAGATGGTCAGACGGGAGAAGATGAGCTCGGCTGAAGATCAGAACGCTCTTTACTCACGCATGGCCGCCAAGGTAAGAACAAACTGTGTCCTTTATGCACTTTTTACACTGATAAATGATGGTGGAGAGTTTAGACAGCCAGAATAGGACCGATCAGTAAAAGTATGTGTAATTCACATACATAAAGGGACCCGCCTAATTAATGCTTGATCTCCCTTGAAAGATGTCAAAATAAGATATGTGTGTGTATGGGGTCTGGAAAATCTGTATCTGAAAAACAATAACAATAGTATTAATGATAGTCAATATAAATATAGATCTGACACGCCCCAACCATCCTCAATAATGCTACATACCATTTCCAATGCATGACATTGGAAATATTCAGATATTCAGTCAGTGGCTTAAAACAAACAGATCAAGTGTAACATCCTGAAAGAAAAGTCAAATTAGACTCATAGTTTGTGTTTTAATAGATTATCTTAATGTAATTTAATAGATATTTTAGTTTTATAGTGTACACTAAACAGTAATTATACAGTAAATAGTAAGTCTGAACTTATACATTTTATCAGCACAAGGATGCAAACTTGGCACCATTCTACTTTATTTGTTATCAAAAGTTTATTACAAAAACAGGTCATTTGTTGAAATATCTTGTCAGAGATTACTGTAGGTCAGAGTTCAATCATTATCCAGAAAAACACTAAAAAAACAGTTTTATTTGATTAATAAAAGTGAAGTTATATATGAATTTGGTTCAGTGAGGCTCCTGAGCCCTCGCCTAATAGTCAATGTAAAACTCGCACACTGGTATTAACTGCACTGGATTGAGTAGAGTTAAATTCGTTAAAATTTATAATCCATGCTTGCTCAATAATGGTACAGGTTCAAATATTTTTCAGTTTCAGATATTAATAAAGTATTTAATCCTGCTAAGGTTTGTCAAAAGGCGTGCATACATATACATGTTTATCAACAGAATTAAGATTTGATGGAAGAGGCTAAATATATTTACAAAAGGTGATTTAACATCATAGATAATTTCACAAGAGACTTTTTTGACTCTCAGCAGTGCTGTTTTGTGATTGCTTTTTTGAGTGCAGAAATATGACCCATTTAAATTAAGTAAAGGTTATTGCACACAGGCAAATCACCCTGCAGCCCAAGATTGGTTATTCATTGAAGCTAAGCAGGGCTGAGACTGGTTAGTACCTGGATGGGAGACCACCTATACTGTAAATTAGCAGTTTTTCATATTTTGTGATTCTTTTTTTTGTAGGAAATATCTTTTTGGGATTTAGCCCAACTCATTACAGCTTCCTTAATGATGTAACGATGAAATCTGATAATCAGTGGCCACGGGGGTTCGTCTGAGCGAGGTTTCGGGCGGAGGCTCCGGTGATCGCGATCCATCTCTGGCGGTTCTGCTAGATTGTCGCAGAGAAGTTCAGAGAGCAGGTTGATCATATACTCCCTTGCGTTCTTTCCTTCGATGCCTTCTGGTAACCCTACAACTCGTATATTTTGGTGCTTCGAACGAGACACTAGGTCCTCGACGTTGGCCTTGAGAGCAGTGTTTTCCTTATTCGTGTTAGTCAGCTTCAATTGAAGAACATTTACTTAATTTTCAAGCTGAGTTATTCGGTCGCTGTGATCTGAAAGGCCCACTTCCATTGTGCCGATCGTTGCTGCTTGTGATGCTAAGGTCACGCCGAAGTGTTCGATTGAAGAACGGATTGGTTCCAGAGAGTTATTTAAAAGTGTAACGAATTCCCCAGTCATGTCCTTTCTAAATTTTTCAAGCTCCTTGACAAGAGACTCAACTGTGAGCTGCGACGATGCGGGTTCGTTATCTGCCATTTTGCTGCTTTTCTGACAGGAATAAGTCTGATGAACTTGAGTCTGCTGTTTGCCACCAGTCCTCGTGGATTTGCTTATTTTAAGTGGATCGTTCGAAGATGTGTACTCTGAATAAAAAACAATGGTATAACGAATTGGGTATACTGGTAAATCAGGGTGTACTGCGAAGAAATTACATGTAATAACGCGGAGCTTAGACAATGAGCGTCTTCGCCGCCGCATTACCAAACCGAAAGTCCGATTTTTTTTATTTATTTTTTTTTTATTTTATTTTTTTTTTTCTTTCATTTATTTCTGCTTTTGAGTTGCATTATGGGACCTTGATCTTTCTTTGACAACTTTTAATCTTGAAAAGTTTGTAAAAGTGACTTTTATGTACATTTTTAATTGTTTAAAGTGATATATTGTCTGGGTTGGTGTTGTATATTATGCTTATTTACACTTATTTCTCTATATATTATTTCTTATACATGATATTATTTCAAACTACTAAAATGTCAATAAAAGTCACTTTGTTAAACTGTAGAGTTGAATTTTCAGCATCAAAAGTCAACAGAGCGGAGATCAACATCCCATAATGCAATACACAACCGGAAATAAATGGAAAACACTTGTGAATCACAACAAACGGAAACTGTTAATTAACAGATATTTTTACAGTGTAGGTTGCTGTTGGAAGTGAGGGTTAGTGAGTCTGTGTGAGTCCTAATGCCCCAGTATAGTGATGAGGACTCCATACTCTCAGTGAGCACCGTTTTTCCGCTGAGATGTTAAATCGAGGTCCTGATTCTCTGCGGTCATTAAAAATCCTATGGCACTTTTTGTAAAGAGTAGAGGTATAACCCCGGTGTCCTGGCCAAATTTCCTCCATGGGCCCTTACCCATCATGGCCTTCAAATCATTCCCATCCACCGAATTGGCTCTATCACTATCTCTTCACTCCAACAATAGCTGGTGTGTGGCGCTGTTGTCCTGTGGCTGCCAAGTGGATACTTGTGTGTGTGTATATATATATATATATATATATATATATATATGTGAATATGTATATATAAATGCACATTACTTGTATTATTACTACATTATGTACTGAATCCGAAATTTTCAGAAAAAAAAATGTTGTCAGTTCAAAGCTAACGTACAGGCGAAAACCAAAATCCAGAATGCCATCACTCGTAGCACAGAGCACTTTATGACAAACATAATAATTGAGAATGGATAGTTGAGAAACACTGCTGTACACTATAGGGCTGTGCGATTTGGGGAAAATATCTAATTGCGAATTTTATTTATTTTATTTAATTTATTTTTTGACAGATATTGCGATTTCGATTTGATTTGCGATTTAATTTTGTAGTCAAGCTTCAGCTCAATAATCTGTATCGTAGCTTCTTACTGCTAAAATGCAGTGAGTGTTAGTTAAAAAAAGGAACTGAAAATACATTAACTTAAGTAAAACATTTATTCAAATTTTTTTAAATATTCAGAAATGAAACACTCATTTTTCTCTAGAGCAAACAGTAAACACAAATAAAATTACCTTACCTTTCTGTAAACTTGTTGAACTCAAATTAGGGAGATATTAGGGAGATAGAGAGCAAGACAATCCTCATATAGCTGCCTGTGGTGCTTTTTTAGGTGCTGGTTGTTAGAGGTGTGAACCTACACTGGTCTCACGGTTACGATTATCATGCCATCGATTCGGTTTAATTCGATATCTCGGTGCATCACGGTGCATTGACGATGCTTTCCATACATAATTAGATTTTTTCTTCACAACACAAGAAATTTTTTTAATTAAAATCCTTAAATATATTAATATTTATATATTATTTGTAATACAATTTTGTCCTTTAATACAAGCAGTAAGATATATGAACTGTACCTTTAATTTTACTTGCTCAAAGAAAACACTCTTTTTGAATGTTTTAGACAAAACTCCAATACATGCACAGAAGACAACATGAGCATTTATAGCAAATAAACTAATGTAAATAGTATAATATTATCCTGCTTGCTTTTTTTTATGATTGGTCATTGTCTTCACCCGCTTCTCAGATTGGCTTTAAAAATGAAAGTGATGTTTACCGATGAGTGACGCGGGAAGAACAGCCGCGGTATCTATATATGCGCATATGTCTATATGCGCATGAGGAAAAGTTATCTCATGAACACGCCAGCGGGTCAAATGTCCAAAGTGTGTGAGAGAGAGAGAGGCAGAGATGGAGTTTCACAGCATTTCTCCCTAGTAGTAAAATAGCGGCCCGTGCTGTACCTTCTTCAGTGTCAGTGAAAGACTGTCCAGCAAACTCACAAGCACTGAATTGTGCACAATTATCTGCTTTTTAAGTAGTTAGGAGCATTTTATTTACTTGCCCTCGCCTCCTTCGCCATGGTATTCTACCGCGACATAGCACATATGAGATAAATGACGTCAGTACATAATAACCGGTTATGATCTATTACTGAACCGATATCGAATTGTCTGCATCTGCATCGCGGTGCATCAAAGAAACAATTAATTTTGACACCTCTACTGGTTGTTGTATTTCCTCGTGCTGTGGCAACAATTCTTACAAATTACTCATCCCACTTGTCCGCGCTTTCCTGTTTGTTTGTTTGTTTGTTTGTTTGTTTGTTTTTTTGTTGTGGATGTTCCGCATAGTTCGGTTGCGCAATTCTGATTGGGTAGAACGAAAGTGGTCTGGGCGGGGGTAATTAAATAATACATATTTTCATATGCGATTTAGCTAATCGCAACATTTTAAATCGCGATTGCGATTCGATTTCGATTAATTGCACAGCCCTAGTAGACTACTGTATGCTTGATTGCATTTTTTGCAATGGATTAATTAACACGCATCAGACTGAACATGCAAGTTTTGTGTGCGTGATGAATTTTTCAGATTTGAATGACTATGAAAAATGCCTATGAAAATGTCTGACTTCAGTGTGCAATAACCGTAACGCTGGTAAATACGCATAACATTATGTTTATTGTGTTAAAGCTATGAAATGAAAATGCATGAAATTGTAATATGGAATTAAAAACCCTAATTTTAGGAACAAACAGAAGCATGTAAGAGTATGGCTCCTTTATATGTATATCAGGAGTGATTGAGTTTTCCAGCAGCTTCTGCTTTTCTAGGTTTCTGCACTCGTCTATCGGTGGTCGCAGGACAGACCGGCATGACCAGATGGTCTCGGAGAGGCCGCAGTATTTTCGCGTGATCCATCTCTCTCATTATGTCCTTCTCTCTGGCGCTCATATGATTTGGTATTTCTCTCGTTTTAAACCAGGCAGGGCCTCTAAAATCTGTCAGAATAAACTCGGACGTCACTGTCGCCGTGGTAACCAGAAATATAAAAGTGACAAACATTTGCACATTTTAGCGCCGCATCTCTCTGTCTCTCTCTCCCTGCCAAGTTACCATGGCATAGCAGCTAAAAGTGTTATTAATATATTTATTTTCGGCAGTTTCACCAGAAGCAGATGAAACCGTGCGCGAGAGAATGTGTGTAAGGGGAAGTGCTCCGTGTTCGTATTACTCGGATATTGTGTCTTTTTGACGTCGTTGCTTTCATTTCGTGTCAGACTCCATTCAGGCTCTTTGCAGATCATTTTTAGAACATCTGCGTCACATTAATAGAACGATCGCTATTCAAAAACTGACAGCTGTGACGTCACTGCATAATTTTCATTTACTTTTCATTTGGGCTTCAAAATTGCATACTGAAATGTGGTTGGTCTCTTTTGTTTTTGGCCATCCGTTTATTCTGCGTCATCTATGTTTTTGTGAATTCTTTCTTTAATCTTTAATTTTCTACATATTCCTGTGTTAACAGCTTGAGAAGTAACCAAAAGCAAAGATGTCATTTAAAAGATTTGCATACTAAATATTATTTGCATGAAGAAATGTGCAAATATTTTTAGCAGCTTTGTTGCATTTTGTTATTTGATTATTTGATTTATTATTAGTTTATGTTTTGATTTGTTTGTAAATTTGACTTAAATTTATATTTTTTTACTTTATAATCATATTTTTTATTCAAATAATTCAAGTAGACCAAGTAATCAAATAAATAAAATATGCTAAAAATGATTACCATTTATTTAAAATAAATATATAAATACATCAAATAAGTTGCATCAAATATTTTTTATTTTTATTTAAACGGTTATTATTTCATATAAATATTTTTTATGTATAAAGATATCAAACTTTAATCAGATTTTTGTTATTACAAATAATATTTGTTTATTATTTATTTGTAAATTATTTGCTTATTTATTTTATTATTTATTTAATTAAATTAATTTAAATGGTTATTTTTAAATATAAATATTTTTGATTTATACTGAAACATTCTAACTTTAATCATATTTGTGACAATATTTGTTTGTTATTTATTTGTAAATAATTTGCTTGTTTATTTTATTATTTATTTATTTAATTAATTAAATTTAAATGGTTATTTTTTTATATAAATATTTTTGACTTGTTGGTCTATCAACTTATCTAGTTGTATCTGTCTCTGTCTATCTAGCTGTCTTTCTATCTGTCTGTCTGTCTGTCTATTTTCTGTCTATTTTCTGTCTATTTATCTGTCTACCTATTGCTCTATCTAGTTGTCTGATCTATCTATCTATTGTATCTGTCTGTCTATCTATCTGTCTGTCTGTCTGTCGCTCTATCTAGTTGTCTATATATCACTCTAGTTGTCTATCTATCTAGTTGTCTGTCTGTCTGTCTGTCTATCTATCTAGACAGAAAGTTTTTATTCCCATTTCAGTTTGATCCTGAAAGCAGAGATGCACAGAAAAACAACAACTGTAGATTTAAAGCCCAGTCCAGACTCTTCTCACCTTAGCTCCGCCCACCTGTCAATCAAACATGCCTGTGTGAACAAACACGCCCACAAACAGATCAGCACTGCCTCATTGTCTGCTTGTAGAATCACACCGTTAAACCTTTCTCTCTCTCTCTCTCTCTCTCTCTCTCTCACACACACACACACAGCATAATCCCTGTGGCCTGGTCACATCTGCTGCTGTTTTCTGGATTCTTCTCTGGATAATAACCCGCAGTTTTGCCTGCAATAATCAGTAAAACGCTCCTGACCCCTGCTGCTTGGTCAGGTCGCATGACTCCTGTTGACTAATCAAATCACTGCCATGCAGTTGCACTTTATAACCCCCTTTGCCCTTTATCACATCATGTGCCATTGGGGTTGGATGATTTTGGTGGCAAAATGTAATAGCAATTTTTGGATACAAAAATTAAAGTGTATATATACACTACCTGACAAAAGTCTTGTCGTCAATCCCAGTTGTAAGAGCAACAAAAAATAACTTGACTTCTAGTTGATCATTTGTAAAAGTGGCAGAAGGTAGATTTTTCTGATGAATCAACTGTTGAACTGCATCCCAACCATCACAAATACTGCAGAACACCTATTGGAACCCGCATGGACCCAAGATTCTCACAGAAATCAGTCAAGTTTGATGAAGGAAAAATCATGGTTTGGGGTTACATTCAGTATGGGGGCGCTGCTTCTCATACTTCAGCCTCCACATCAAAGTTCCTGAAAGCAAAGAAGGTCAAGGTGCTCCAGGATTGGCCATCCCAGTCACCAGACATGAACATTATTGAGCATGTCTGGGGTAAGATGAAGGAGGAGGCGTTGAAGATGAATCCAAAGAATCTTGATGAACTCTGGGAGTCCTGCAAGAACGCTTTCTTTGCCATTCCAGATGACTTTATTAATAAGTTCTTTGAGTCATTGCAGAGATGTATGGATGCAGTCCTCCAAGCTCATGGGAGTCTGACACAATATTCATTCTTTTTCCACTGCACCATGACTTTATATTCTACACTGTACATTATTTCTGTTAAGTGACAAGACTTTTGTCTAAGTCAAAGTCAGACCTTACTGTCCTGATTAAATCATTAAAAATCAAGACATGATCATATTTTATTTTGGTCAAATAAGTGTAATCTAGAGGCCTTTGCCTTTCATATAAGCCACTTCTGATACCAAATGATCAACTAGAAGTCAAGTTATTATTTGCTGTTCCTAAAACTTGGATAGCCGAGAAGACTTTTGTCAGGTAGTGTGTGTGTGTGTGTATATATACAATCGTGGCCAAAAGTTTTGAGAATGACACAAATATTAGTTTTCACAAAGTTTGCTGCTAAACTGCTTTAAGATCTTTGTTTCAGTTGTTTCTGTGATGTACTGAAATATAATTACAAGCACTTCATACGTTTCAAAGGCTTTTATCGACAATTACATGACATTTATGCAAAGAGTCAGTATTTGCAGTGTTGGCCCTTCTTTTTCAGGACCTCTGCAATTCGACTGGGCATGCTCTCAATCAACTTCTGGGCCAAATCCTGACTGATAGCAACCCATTCTTTCATAATCACTTCTTGGAGTTTGTCAGAATTAGTAGGTTTTTGTTTGTCCACCCGCCTCTCAGAGGTGAAGTCGAAAACGGTGCATTAATCATATCAAAAAATAACCTCATGTTTATTTTAGTTTTACATTCAGTTCATTATTTCCCCCACAAGTCTAAAAACATGTGGTATAGGTGAGTTGGGTAAGCTAAATTGTCCGTAGAGTATGTGTGAATGAGTGTGTATGGATGTTTCCCAGTGATGGGTTGCAGCTGGAAGGGCATCCGCTGCGTAAAAACATATGCTGGATAAGTTGGCGGTTCATTCCGCTGTGGCAACCCCAGATTAATAAAGGGACTAAGCCGAAAAGAAAATGAATGAATGAATGAATTCAGTGCATTATACTCTTTCTATCAACTCACACAAACATCCTGTTGGGAAGCCTGGATTTAGCCCATGACTCATAACACATTTCTCATTCCTCCGTCCTGAGCCACTCCGCTTTTAAATCAAGATAAAGCTCGGAGACATGCAAGATAAAGTCAAACTTTAACCATAAAACCGTGCACGCAGGTAAAACTTGTGTGACATGTTTGTTTTAAGATTATTCATAGATTTAATAATGGTTTAACGTGTTAGTCTCTGATTAGTCTAGATTAACCTCAAACTTAAAATATAGGATTAATAGATAAAAAATACATGACAGTCTAGTCAAGATCCTCTAATTTTTTTATTTATTCATCCATTTTCCTGTGGCTTAGTCCTTATTCATCAGGGTCTCCACAGTGGAGTGAACCGCCAACTATTCCAACATATGTTTTACACAGCGGATGACCTTCCAACTGCAACCCAGTACTGGGAAACACCCATATACTCTTGCATTAACACACACATTCATTAACTATGGTCAGTTTAGTTAATCAGTTCCCCTACAGCGCATGTGTTTGGACTGTGGGGGAAACCGGAGCACCCGGAGGAAACCCACGCCAACACGGGGAGAACATGCAAACTCCACACAGAAATGCTAACTGACCCAGCCAGGACTCGAACCAACGACCTTCTTACTGTGAGGTCACAGTGCTAACCCCTGACCCAAAGCAACCACTGCAGATGTCAGTTGACAATGATTAGCTGCTCTGTTACACTGAATTAGTTTTGGTGATTTCATAATGTTCAGTAAGTGCAAACGGACTCACTTTTGTTGCTATTTCAGTGTCATACAGTTTATGTATTCTCATATCAGTATCTCACCTCAGTGGTACAGTCTGGTACAGTCCTGAATAATGTCGACGGGTCTGCAGTCTGTCTCCGCACTGGAATTTTTGCTAGCATCTGCAAAATTACATTTAGCCCAAATATGCTTCTTTAAAACTTGTTGTGCTTTGGTGGAATGACAATAATGTTCACTAAGTTTAATACTTAAACAATAAGTTTACACAACTTAAATCCAAACTTCCGATTGGAATCTTATTATAATAATTCTTGGCAATAAATGGTCTCTTGATCCATCATTGAAGTCAGAATTATTTGTCCTTCTGTGAATTTCTTTGATCTTTTTCAAATATTTCCCAAATGATGTTTAACAGAGCAAGAAATTTTTCATAGTATTTCCTATAATATTTTTTCTTCTGGAGAAAGTCTTATTTGTTTTATTTCGGCTAGAATAAAAGCAGTTTTTAATTTTTTAAAAACCATTTTAAGGTCAATATTATTAGCCCTCTTAAGCAATATTTGTTTTGGATTGTCTACAGAACAAACCACTGTTATACAATGACTTGCCTAATTACCCTAAATAAGCCTTTAAATGTCACTTTAAGCTGAATACTAGTGAAAAATATCTAGTCAAATATTATGTGCTGTCATCATGGCAAAGATAAAACAAATCAGTTATTAGAAATTAATTACTAATGACCTTAAAAATGTCTTAAAGTCTTAATTTTGACTTTGTGAAACCTGCAGAAACCCTGGTACTGCACTTCAATAATGTGACTAAAATCGGCATACTCCACATGTCTTAATTCCATTTCTATTTAGTTCGATTATGACTTTAGTCGGATTAAGGTCATCAAAAACCACAGTTTGCATGGTAGACTCTTAATCAAAGTATTGTCTTAATCATATTAAATTCAGAGTAATGGTGTCCATTAGGTCTGCACAATATATTGTTTCAGCATCATTATCGCAATGTGCGAATCTGCAATAGTCACATCGCAGGATCGGCAATGTTGAGTTGGGATTATAATTAACCAGAATGCAAAACACATCCAAAGTTTATCCCTAACAGAGTGAAAGATTTTTAAAAAAAAATTTAAGGCCTGAGACTATATAAAGTTTAAAGCGAATTTAAACCATTTGGGCCCAAGATATGACCATACTGATCATTGTATTTTTTAATACAATGAAGATAAAGTAGTCAACATTTGAAGTGGATCTAAAAAGATTATCAAAATAAGAAAGGGTGTTGTTTAATAGTTTTAGGAGAACTTTGATGAAAGGTTTCAATCCATTTCAAATGTTGACTACTGTATAAAGTGCTATTTTACATTTGATTATTTTATTTCTGTACCTCAATACCGTTAGACTCTCCAGAGAACCATAAAGCATTGTGTATTTTATTTGTAGATTTGTTCTATTGTGTTAATTTACGCTTGTAATTTATTACATTTTATGCATACAGTGTACACTCCCGATCAATGAAAAATGATTTTTACCCAAATATACTTAATCATCTTGTGAAATTACATTCAAAATGCAATATAAATTGCAGAAATACAAAATATCGCAATGTCAGCTTTTTCCAATATCATGCAGCCTTATTGTCCATGTAAATGTACTGATTGACAGCCCTAGTTTGTTTATAATAGATCTGTGTGTTTTTATGTCTTCCAGATGATGGGGAGGACGGACGGTGATAACTACACATTGGACGACATGTTTGTGTCCAGTGCAGCTCAGAAGGAAAGGGCAGGTCGAGACGAGGAAAGGCAGAGGAATAAAGCCGTGCAGGAGACACGGCGGTTAGCAGGACGCATGGAGAAATGCCCACACTGTTTCGACAGCACTGAACTGCCCAAACACCTCATCATCGCCGTCGGAACCAAGGCATGACTTAGTACTGTTTTATATGTTGGGGATAAAGTACGTCTAGGCGGGTGTTATCATAGAATAAACCTCGACAGGTTTAAATTTGCAACACGGCGCAAAGCGGAGCACTCTTGTATAAGACTGAAGGGCTTTATTCTGAAAAAACAACCATCCTGGATGTACTTTATCCCACTTGTTACACAGCTACTAGCCACAAAACATAAAAATTAAACACAAAACTTTGTTTTAAGCCGTAATAGTTTATTAAGACTTTAATTAAACACAAAGCTGACTGAAATGAAAACCGCTGATGAAGTATACACTAACCTGCGCATTATTCAGTCACAAGATGGTGACAAACAGTCAAAAACACAAAGCTGACAGAAATGGAAACAGCTGATGGAGTATACACTAACCTGCGCATTATTCAGTCACAAGATGGTGACAAAC
>CAIGQV010019070.1:2254269-2267034 GCA_903798115.1 Danio jaintianensis | reverse complement strand
ATTTTAAGACCATTTTTATGCTATTATTTAATGCCAGAATGACAATATAATATCATCACAATGCAAGTACAAACTCCGGTACTCTTCCAAAGAACACATAATATTTTATTCTTAAGAATATTTCATTTAATTATAGTCATTTTAACAATTCAATAATCAGGCATTGGAATCAGAATGTGAAAATGCATATCCTAAATAAATAATAATAAATGTTAATAGAAAAGTGCAAGGTAAAGAGTAACAGAGGCTGCGATATCTGCTAGCAGATCTATTTTCAGCTGTCAGACACCCACATGAAAATATACTATAGTAATTTATAGTAAATACTATAGTGTTTTTAACCATACTGACACTGACACCTCCAATAGAGATAGAGATGTTGCACAATCAGCTAAAATGTTGCTAGAATTGTTTATGTACGTGCGATTATATATTGCATCACCAAAAATGATTGAGCTCATGTCCATGTGTTGTGCGAGAAGTCCATATATTGATTATTGTGACAGGCCTAACTGTACAAATAAAAATGTGTGAGACCTGAGAGCCCTGTAATCATTGACTTGCAATTTACAAATCGCAGAGAACCACTGATTCAGCTAAAAATCCTCTTTTAATGTTCTACTAATGGGGGAAAAAAGTTACATAAATCCTTAATGACCTGAGGATGAGTAAATGAACTGCAAATTAGCATTTTTGGGAGAACTGTCTCTTTGAGAAGCAAAATGAATCCAAATATTAACAGGTTTATGTACACTTTATTGCTAATGTGTGAACAGCATGTGACTCAATTGATGAGATTTGGTCTATAAAAGCCTGCAGACCGATTTTTACGTACAGTAAAGAGGTGTTTTTGCCAGGAAAATCAAAAGAATGTGATGTTTACAATCTGGAGAGCCTCTCTTCCGTTGTGGACATGAAATAAATGCTTATAATGTTTATAGAAAACTAATTTACTGTAACGTCATTGTGTCCTAAAAAGAAAGGGATTCATTCGAATGATGATCTCATAGAGCCAAATCTATAAATAATCTCAAACTTCATATACTTACTACTTAATCTTACTCCCAGGGCCATTTGTATTGAAGCTGATATTTAGCCGCACCAACAAATCCAGTCATTAAAGTTTAATTTGGCTGCAACTGTTTGTCAATTGCGTGCAAATACAGTCTTGGGGGTGCTTTCACACATAAACGTTTGTTTCGGAAGCTGTCTCCTTTGCCCAGTTATCGCGGTTTGTTTGGCATATGTGAATTCCGCAATCGTGCTTGGATCCGCACCAAATCAATCGGTCCGAGATTGCCTGAATGAGGTGGTCTCGGCTCGATTGAAACGAACTCTGAAGTGGACCGCTTGTAGTGAGAAAGCAAAACTATCCAACAAACTGACAAACCAGGCTATATCACAGTGTATTATGGTTGTGTAATAGCCATAGGGCTATATGAAGAGATAATGATGAGTAGGGCGGGATGTCATTCCTAACGGTAAATGTGTGTTTCATGTCGAATATGAAAGTGAAAGAGTGCTGAAATATTACCGAGTGCTGTTTATCTGTTAGGAAAACTGACAGAAGTTACCATTTGATTATTTTTCCATATTTTAATCTTATAATGTTTTGTATTAGGCCTATTGTTCTGTTCATTTCTGCACTGACACCTTGAAAGAAAGATCAACATTGATCTGCTTCATGATCTGACTGCAGTCTCGGTTCATCTGTTATTTCTCTCTGTAATTTAAGCCTATAATCCAAAATTCTAGCTTTTTTTTTTTTTTTTTTAATTGATTAATTCAATAGATAGATTTTTACAAAACTTGACAACTGAAATGAGGCTATGAAAGTCTTACCTCTGATTTATATTTGGTGACGATGTCTGTGGGTGAGAAAGTTATGCTGAATAAAAAGTGTATACAGTTATGTTTGGCTTTTGACACATTATTTAAAATATGTGGCTAAGAAATAGCTTAACTTCTTTTTTTGGTGGGGGCAGTGAAAATATTGGCAGGGCGAGTAAAAATCTGAACCACTGGCCCGATTGGGCCAGTAGAAAAAATCCTTAGCGTTGAACCTGTCATATACAAATAGAATTTTAATAATCTATTCTGCTGTGCACGATCCTTTGAGAAACATATTGTACACACATTACTGTATTACCAGAGAGAAAACACTTCAGTAGTGTCAAATGAATTGCTTTAATGCTGAGAGAACATGAGGAAGCGCATTAATGCATGTAAAGACATTTGTTTTTTTATGCAAATAATGGCTAAAAACTTCTAGATTTATTTTCTTTTGCACGTTGCGTGTGTTAAAAGGAGACAGTCGGCTGTAACTTACAATGTTCTTTCTTTGTAACCATGGCGATGTTCTTTATCTCCACGGTGGCGCTGCACAATGTGACTCTACACACTGTTTTTCAATGTAGCTTATCTATGTAGCTTCTTATGAAAGGCCCGACTGTCACTATTTGTAACAGGGATCCTGTTCAGGTAAAACCACAAAATAACCAGCAAAGACAGACTCATTCAGGGGTGTTATTTTTAGTTTGTTTGCGTAAACAGACACACACACATATGCATAATGAGTCTGAGTCATTTCATGTAGTGATGTTGTCTTGTCACCAGTCTTCCATTACTGTGATGTCATTGAAATCTTCTATCCGCTCTTTCATTGGTCACGTTGCAACACATTTGCTTTTGTCTCCCACTGAATGCACATCCTTCTGGACAAACATGATGCGCCATTAATTCTGAAAATAACCAACTAAACTGCTCCATTTTCCACAATGTTGAGTAGATATTCTGATATTTAGTAATACAAAAATATGGTGATCATGAACATGCACGGTATTTAATGTGGGCAGTGAATAATTATTTATTATTTAAGCATTTTCAGATTGTTGTATTAGTGGTTCATTACATTTATAATCAAAAGTGAAAAAAAAACAACACAATTAGTTACACTTACTTTTTATATGTTGGTTAAAAAATATGACTGAATTGTTGTAGTTATTAACTAGGTTTAATAAAACAATTATGACTTATGAGTTATTAAGCATTAAAGAATACAATTCACCAAAAAATACAATTACGGAAGAGCCAGGATACATTTTAAAACTTACTTTTTGTGTTTGTCTGACAGAAAAAATGGCTTGAGGGTGAGTAAATTCATAGGGTAATTTTCATTTTTGGGTGCTCTATTCTGCTAACTAAGAAATTAACATCACCTTAGATTAATAAATGCTTTTTTTCATCATGAGTTCAGTATTGAGTAAAGTTACTGTTAAAATTTATATACAGTGATCCCTCGCTATAACGTGGTTCACCTTTCGCAGTTTCACAGATTAAAAAAAAAAAAAAAAAAAAAAAAAAAAAAAAAAAAATTATATACAGCGAATTTGTGTTCTGCGTCCTGATTGGCTGTAGACCACTGTCAATCAATCTCCTCCATGTCTCCTGTACAGTACAGAATGCGTTCAGCTTGTCAAATGAACATAAATCTTCAATTGCTAGCAGTGTGAGTTTCAACAAAGATGCAAAAAGGTTTGTAACTGTCTGCAGCAAGACCATTGTGATGGAGGTCACACACCGGATGCGACGCACCATGCAACGCCATGCATTTTAGAATTGTAAACATAGGTTTATATCAGGGTATGCACCGGCAGCGCAGGTTGGTAGCTGTCTGCGGTGCCCAGCTACAACTCAGGACACTGTTCATATTTCTGCCATGCCACAGAGCACCATCTGAATAATTTCATTTTAAATAACATGCGAATGTGCGCATCCAGTGTGTGTTACCTCCAACTGTCATGTATGCTGCGTATCTGGTGTGTGACCCCCTTAAGTCTGCTTTAACTTTGTGGATCAGTGACTGCAGGAAAGAGAACATTATGCTGGATGCCAACATTATCCGCACAAAAGCTAAAAGGCTTCATGAACCTTTTGTTGCCAGCGATGAATGTTTGCTCCTGACAACAGGTTTTAATCTTTGGGTTTATTCTATAATACTGGACTTATTTTTCTATGAAAGTTTAAACTTTGAGAGTGTTTAAACGAGAAAAAAGTGTGAAGATGTTAATGTCTGTCTGAGAAAAGTGTTTGAAGTGTGTATGAGGAGGTTTACTGCCTTAAAACATCTATAATAATTGGAAAAAATAAAGCTGACTACTTCATGGAACGTAACTCTGAGGGACCACTGTATTACAATTTTAGGTCTATCTTTAAAAAAAAAAACTGAAAAAGTAACACAACATATATTCACATTACTTTCCTTAAAAAGTAACTAAGTAACTTTTTATTTTTTTTATAAAGTGATTTATTTAGTGAGCCACTGCATTCCCAGTGAAATAGTAAAGGCTTTTAATCTAATCTACTTATTAAACCTCTTTAACATCATTATTATTATTATTATTATTATTATTATTAGGCTAGTGGGTGACTGATGTTGTTGGTCACAGTTCTGACTTTCATTTTCAAACTGTCTGCTAGTTATTTTATTTTCAAGATCTGAGGTGAAGTATATGCTGCTGCTTTCAGTAGTATGGCAATAAATGTCACGTAAAATGGCATTCAAACTAGGTTTGTCACGATACTGGAATTCGGTACCAATCGATACTGAAATTTTAAAAGTGTCCATTTCCCGCGAACATTTGAGCGCTGTTGAGCGTTCTTAATCAGCCCTGATTTGCCATTGTGTTCACTTGCTCAACAGAAATGACTGTGAATGGTCGTGAAGGTCATCAGTTCACCGAACTCACCGCTGTTTACTGCGTGTAACCACAGATATAGGGACACTGGAGCGTTTTAAAGCCGTGATTCATCAGCGGATCGCTCGTATGTCAGCTTATAGACAAACCAGCTGGTCGACGTGACTTTGAAACGCTCCAGTGTCCCTGTATCTGTGGTTACATTCAGTAAACAGCGGTGAGTTTGGTAAACTGATGACCTTCACGGCCAATGACAGTCATTTCTGTTGAGCACGTGAACACAATGGCAAATCAGCACTGATTAAGAACGCGCTCAAACATTAGCTGGAAATGGACATTTTTAAAATTTCAGTATAGCATTTAACACTGAATAAAGCACATAATCAGTACCTGAGGTCAACATTGTCATAGTAGTTTATGCTGTTGTTCTGCCACGGCATTGTAAAATAGAAAGCATTTCTAAAATATACATTTCTTGCATCGCAGATGGTTAGGACAACAAATTTTAACATAGAAAAGATACCTTTAGTCGCAGCGTTGTGTTGCATGTTGTTAGGACACAGTGTTATTCTGCGCTAATAACCTCCTGGTTTCAATAATTAATCCTGGTGCGGAATTACATTGCTTCATAATTCACAGGGTTATGGGTGTATGTTTGAAAATAAATCACCTGTTAATTAATTGTTCACTGTATTTTAGGTGGGTGGCTCAGTGGTTAGCACTGTGGCCTCACAGCAAGAAGGCCACTGGTTCGAGTCCTCCGGTAGCTCCGCTTTCCCCCACAGTCCAAACACATGTGCTATAGGTGAATTGGATAAAACTAAATTGGCCGTGTGAGTGTGTATGGGTGTTTCCCAGTACTTGGTTGTGGCTGGAAGGGCATCCGCTGCGTAAAACATATGCTGGAATAGTTGGCGGTTCATTCCACTGTGGCGACATCTGATAAATAAGGGTCTAACCCGAAGGAAATTATTGTATTTCAAGTGCCCATGACCACAATATTATGCATGGTTATTATAGCAGTATATTTTAGTGCTGAAATATCTGCACATGTCTATGGCTGAATGGACAAGTGTGAATTGGGATGTGAGCCGGATACAGTATATCACTGTCATGATCCTGATAGGATGCTGCTGAAACATCATTAATGCAGCTGCTGATGCTCTGATAGCAGTGCTCATCCTCTCTGCTGTGTGTTAACAGTGATGATGCTGAAGATAGTGGAGCTTCATCTTCATCTTTTCTCGCTCTCTCTTTCTGCTGCCACACTGATGCTGATCACATTCACTCGGATGACTGCCTGTATCACACGTGCTCTTGTTGCCATGGAAAAGCAGGCTGTGCTGGGATGGTTGCCAAGGTAACGGGGGGGAGAGAGTGTGTCATAGAGGAGGATGGGTGAGAAAATCAGCACTTTCTATCACCCCCTAACTCACATATATACAGTTGAAGTCAGAATTATTATTTTTTTCTTTTAAAATATTTCCCAATTGATGTTTAACAGATTCAGGAATTTTTCCACAGTATTTCCTATAATATTTTTTCTTCTGGAGAAAGTTTTATTTGTTTTATTTCAGCTAGAATAAAAGCAGTTTTTAATTTTTTTAAATACCATTTTAAGGTCAATATTATTAGCCCCCTTAAGCAATATTTGTTTCGGATAGTCTACAGAACAAACCACTGTAATACAATGACTTGCCTAATTACCCTAACTTGCCTAATTAACCTAGTTAAGCCTTTAAATGTCACTTTAAGCTGAATACTAGTATCTTGACAAATATCTAGCCAAATATTATGTACTGTCATCATGACAAAGATAAAAGAAATTAGTTATTAGAACTATTATGATTAGAAATGTGTTGAGAAAATCGTCTTTGCTTCAAACTGAAATTGGGGAAAAAATATACAGGAAGGCTCATAATTCTGACTTCAATATGTACACACACACACACACACACACTCTCTTTCTAGATTGTTGAAACTAAACTAAATATTATGTGAAAGTCTTCAGGTTTACAGGTGTGTCTGTCATTCTTTCATCCATCCATCATTATGACTTATTCATCCAAGTCATTCTGTATATTTACAATGTTTTTTTTCTTTCTTTTATCCATCCATCCATCCACCCGTCTTTGTCTAAAATATATCTACAGTATCTGTTGTTCTCACTCTGTCATTCCACCGTTCATGTCTTTTTAATTATTATTATTTTTAATTTCTCCATAGCACCCGTCTGGCCATCTGTCATTCTGTCCATCCATCTTACTTTCCATCCATAGTATCCTTCTTCTTATGTATGTTGCTTTATCCATCAGTCTGTCCATTTTTCTTTCCATCCATCTATCAATCCACAGTATCTCTTTCTTTAATTCCATCCGTCCATCCACAGTATCTTTTTCCATCCATCCATCATATTCTTTTTTTCCATTCATTCGTCCATCCACAGAATCTTTCTTTTCATCCAGTCGTTCATCCACAGCATCTTTTTCTTTCCATCCACCGAACTTTTCTTTTCATCCATCCACATAATCTTTTTTTCCAGCCACAATTTTCTTTCTATCAATTCACGGTATCTTCCATTTGTCCATCCACAGTATACTTTTCCATCCAGCCACCATATTCTTTCTTTTCATCCGTCCATCCACAGCATCTTTCTTTCATTCCATCTGTCCATCCACAGAATCTTTCTTTCCATCCATCCACAATTTTATTTCCATCAATTCACGGTATCTTTCTTTCTTTTCTTCCATCCGTCCATTCACAGTATCTTTTTTCCGTCCATCCAGCCACCATATACTTTCTTTCCATCCAGTCATCTATCCGTCCATCCACAGCATCTTTCTTTCCGTCCATCCACAGAATCTTTTTCTTTCCATCCATCCACAGAATCTTTCTTTCCATCAAGCCACAATTTTCTTTCCATCAATTCACGGTATCTTTCTTTCTTTTATTCCATTCGTCCATCCACAATATATTTTTCCATCCAGCCACCATATTCTTTCTTTCCATCCAGCCATCCATCCGTCCATCCACAGCATCTTTTTCATCCATCCTTTTATCCACAGTATCTATAGTATGTCTTTCAGTCCATCCACACTATCTTTCTTTCCATCCACCATATTCTTTCTTTCCATCCATCCAGCCACCATATTATTTTCATCCATATGTCCATCCACAGTATCTTTGTTTCTTTCCGTTTGCCCGGTCGGTTGGTCGGTCGTATGTTTCTTTCCATCCATTCCTCCACATGCCTTTTCTTTTTTTTTTTTTTTTTACACATCAGTATATCCATCCACAGTATCTTTCTATCAATCCGTAATATTTTTTTCCTGTCTTTTTTCATCTGTCTATCCAATTCATTTATTCATTCCCTCTATTTTCTGAACCATCTGTGCTGTAAAAGCTCTGCAGTTTCACATGCCTGTGTGTTTCTGCTAGGCATCTGCGGCCACACCAAGTCTGAACTCCATTCCGGCTCCCACAGGGCCTCCATCACTGCACTAGAAGGAAATCACAGTGATGCTGATTATCACAGTAAATCAGGAAACTGGCAGATGGGCAGGACAGCGACCCAGTAAAGTGTGTGTAAAGTCATGACACCTGAGTCCACAATCACAGTAAGCAAGCAAACACAGATCCGGCATTTGCTCAGTGCACGCTCTCTGTTGGGCGAACGAGTAAATCACAGACTGTAGTTGCTCTTTGTCTTGTGACCTTCTGAACAGAACAAACCCGCTTCTGAGTTTCGTTCTCATGGGACGGCGATTTTTGTGTTGTTTTAACCTCTGAACTTGGAAATAGTTTCCGTCAGATAGACAGAAAACAGACACGGTCAGTAATGCATCTCTCTCCCTTTCTCATTCAGTCCTAGATAAATCTTAAAGGGAAATACTCTGAGGATTAGAGATGTTCTCTTTAATGCAGCTCTCCTGTTTTTATGAGCGTGTGTGTGTGTGTGAGATTTGGGAAGCGTTTGGCTGATGTTCTAGATTTCAGGAAAATAAGGAAGCCCTTTGTGAACAAAAACTTGCACATGCAGTATTTCAGAGAGTGTAAATACAGTTCTGTAATCAGTCTGATTGAGCTGTGTTTGCAATTGCACATCATTACAGTAAATCTACTATATCTATATAGCAACCAGCTGGAACACCATAGCAACACCCTGGCGACACTTAGAACACTGGTGTTGAGGTATACAATGACCTCACTCTTTTTTTTTTTTTTACTTTTACTTTTTTAATTTACAATAAAAATTCTATAGTTTTATATAAAATAATACATCGATATAATTCATAATAAATAAATTAGTATACTTTATCGAACAATAAACCTCACCAGTGTGATTTACTAAAAAGCAAATAATAATAATAATAATAATAATAATAAAAAATTACAATTAAGTTTATATACACTCACCGGCCACTGTATTAGGTACACCTCTCCAACTGCTCGTTAATGCAAATTTCTAATCAGCCAATCACATGACAGCAACTCAATGCATGTAGACATGTAACAGTAACTCAAATAACCACTCGTTACAACCGAGGTCTGCAGAAGAGCATCTCTGAACGCACAACACGTCCAACCTTGAGGCGGATGGGCTACAGCAGCAGAAGACCACACTGGGTGCCACTCCTGTCAGCTAAGAACAGGAAACTGAGGCTACAATTCGCACAGGCTCACCAAAATTGGACAATAGAAGATTAGAAAAACATTGCCTGGTCTGATGAGTCTCGATTTCTGCTGTGACATTCGGATGGTAGGGTCAGAATTTGGCGTCAGCAACATGAATGCATGGATCCATCCTGCCTTGTATCAACGGTTCAGGTTGGTGGTGGTGGTGGTGTAATGATGTGGGGGATATTTTCTTGGCACACTTTGGCCCCATTAGTACCAATTGAGCATTGTGTCAACGCCACAGCCTACCTGAGTATTGTTGCTGACCATGTCCATCCCTTTATGACCACATTGTACCCATCTTCTGATGGCTACTTTCAGCAGGATAACGCGCCATGTCAAAGCGTGAATCATCTCAAACTGGTTTCTTGAACATGACAATGAGTTCACTGTACTCAATACCTTAGTGTGTACCTAATTAAGTGGCCGGTGAGTGTATGTTTTTAGAATTAGTAATTGAATATAAATAATACAAAAAATTATTAAAAACTGCACTATTTCTACTTTTAAATGTGGAAGTTCATATACAAATATAAATATTAACAAGAAATATAATTTGGAAATAGTAATCACATAAAAAAATTAAGTATGATACTCCTTGGATTATTAATTTAGTACATACTATTTTATAATACACAGCTTCGTTTTAGAGCTGTTCAATAATTAGAGTTGTAATTTGAGCTGTTTAATAATGAAAAAATATACAGTATATACATTTTAAAATGGATGCTATCAGTGTTTTTGACTAATATTAATGAATAAATAAATAAATAAATAGTATACTGCATATAATAAAAAATACACACTTTTTTTATTATTCAAAAGAGAGTACAGAACCCAAATGACCACAAAAGAAGAAGAATTATTTACAAATTTGCATCCAAGAGTCATTGCTGTTCACGTTGCCTTGAAGGTGCTTCCTTTTTCCTCTGAAACTCCTCCCAGTAGGCGGGGTCTTCATCTAGTAAGGGTTTGGCTTGTGACACCAGATGACTGAAACTCAATACAGTAAATGCAGGGGGCGGAGCTTCACAAGAACTTCCACCATCCTCCTATAACACAAAATATGATGTTAACAGTGTTGAAAATGGTGTTAAATTATGTAAATTTATTAAATTTACCTTAGACATGCTGATATTTGGTTTTCCCAGTGCCACAGCAACGTGATGATCTTTGTCCAATAAACTCTCCTGGAAAAAATAAATAAATCTTGTGTAAAATAATTCCACTCAAAATTATTAAAATAGTTTTTTTTTTTTTTTTGCTAGCACACATTGTTAGTCTTAATGTAAACAATTAATCTGTACAATTTTAAAACGCTGAACATAAAATAGTTTTGGTAATCTTTAATCAAAATCGGACAAATTATTTCTGCTCTGGAATGGCAGTCCTTCTCTGATTGGGTGAAATATGCTTAGCCACGCCCCTTCAACCGTTAGTTTGCTGTGCGTGAAAGATGAGAGGGAATGCGTAAATAAAACCCCGCCCCTACGTAATATTCAGCTTCAGTTGGAAATGCATCATCATACTGGAAAAAGAAAAGTCCAGTTCCCATGGACTTTAATTTTATCAAATTTTTTTTTTTTTGTGCCACTAAATTGCATTATAATTTTAAAGAATCAGAACAATAAGTGTTTAGTAAAGTTTTATTTTCATTTTTTTGTTCAGTACATAACAATGTGTCCTATTTAATTTCTATTTTCACTATTACACTTTTTTTTAATCAGGATTATTTTTCTACCTTTTACACCCATTAAAATGCAATTCAGTGAAACAATAGATAATATATACCAAAATCATTTAAAGGGGTGGTCCACTACGATATCATATTTTAAACTTTAGTTTATGTGTAATGTAGCTGTGTGAACATAAACAACATCTCTAGATGCTCAAAGTTCAATGCAAAGGGAGACATTGGCTTTTACAGAGTTAGCTTAGCAAAGCCTACAGCGAATGAAGTTTAGGGACTACAAAAAAATACATCCGGGCTAGTGAGATCACAAGGGCTTGCAGTTACGCGCATTCACCACACGCACACACCCTGCGCAGCGAAGGGGCGTGGCCAGAGGCGCTGTAATGTTATAGCAGAGAAAGCTAAAATGCCGTCTAAACGCTGCTATTTCCACAGAGCTTGTTCTGTTTTTGTATTTGGGCTTCCAAAGGACACGACACGAAGAGAGAAGTGCTTACAGTTTCATTTTTAATTATGTTCCAGAGAATTAAAAAAAATATATAGCTAGCATTTGACAAGGGAGAACTTCCAGAATCTCTCCCTGTTCAGTGCTGGATTCGGCTAATAACTCCTCCAACCGATGAAGCTGTGGATTGTAAGCCACAACCTGTAAGTATTTTTATTTGTTAAAATTGATTAATTACATGCACAGTTTCTAGCGTTAACGGTACGTTGTAGCGAGGATGTAAACAATGGAAAACGCTGTTTGTCACCGCTAACAATTAAGCTACAAATTCATATTTATCCATCAAACGGCTGTGAACACCCACAATCTTCAGCAGTGATGCAGTGTCTCTCTATACGGTTCTACATCACAAATAATGAACTCGCAAAAGATATGTGAACGTTTTATATCACTTACATATTCTAATTCTGAATATGTGAAAGACACTTTTTAGAGTTTATTTTAGAAATCAGGCGTGAGGTTCAGCTGTGTGCTCTTCATTTTTCTGTCTGATTCAGGCAGCTAACGCTGCTAACAGCTGCTCTGAGCCTCTGACTGGACTGTTTACACAGCGCAAAAGCGCGGCCTTGTAAGGGCGTGACATGAAGCCAATCCGCGAATCACAGCACATTATGTTAGCTGACCAATCAGAGCCTCTTGAGGGCGGGCCTTTCGGAGAACTTGGAAATATGACAATCATTTGCATGTTAGCTGAGTAGCTGTATATAATCAAAGTAAGATAAATGAAACAATAACTTGATTTTCTACAAGTGAAGCATGAGCACACATTGCTTTGCATCTTATAAACACAACCAAGCTTTAAAAATACACTGTGGACCACCCCTTTAAAATTAAATATTAAAATACAACTTTTCTTTAAAATCTATTTCAATACGGCATGACCACCTTTTTAAAAATAAGTCAGAATAATATGTTGACTTAATTTTTATACTAATATGTCTGTTATGGGCTCAGTGGTTAGCGCTGTTGCCTCACAGCAAGAAGGTTGCTGGTTCGAGTCCCAGCTGGGTCAGTTGGCGTTTCTGTGTGGAGTTTGCATGTTCTCCCCATGTTGGCATGGGTTTCCTCCGGGTGCTCCGGTTTCCTCCACAGTCCAAACACATGCACTATAGGTCAATTGAATAAGCTAAATTGGATGTAGTGTATGTGTGTTAAGTGAAGTGAAGTGAAGTGAAGTGTAGTGTGGCCAAGTA
>CAIGQV010019070.1:2208655-2237931 GCA_903798115.1 Danio jaintianensis | reverse complement strand
GCATTAGCACTATTTGTGCTAACATTAGCACTGCTGTGAACAGTGTTGTACTGTGATAGTCATTGGCTGATAATATGATTTCCCTATTCAGAACTTGCAAAGAAGTCTTTTCATTCATTCATTCATTTCTTTTCGGCTTAGTCCCTTTAATAATCTGGGGTCGCCACAGCGGAATGAACCGCCAACTTATCCAGCATATGTTTTATGCAGCGGATGTCCTTCCAGCTGCAACCCATCACTGGGAAACATCCATACACACCACGGACAATTTAGCCTACCCAATTCACCTATAGCGCATGTTTTTGGACTTGTGGGGGAAACCGGAGCACCCGGAGGAAACCCACGCTAACACAGGGAGAACATGCAAACTCCAGAAACGGCAACTGACCCAGCCGAGGCTCGAACCAGCGACCTTCTTGCTGTGAGGCGAACGTGCTACCCACTGTGCCACCGTGCAGCCCCAAAGAAGTCTTTTCTTAAACTATATTATTAAGGAGAAAGTCTGAATGTGTGAAGAAAAAAAACAACTTTAACTAATTTTTTTTAGAGCACTTTAATGAATGCTACTGCATACTTTGCTATAGAATAGTTCATAAACACTATAGTCTTCATAATGCCAAAAGTGGCATTAACTGTAAAAGCATTGGGCTCTGCTGTACTCACCATGGCGGATTTGGCATCTTTTGCGAACACGAATTGTCCGATTCGCTGTTTTTCCTCCTGCTGGACACACCGGGCCGCGAGGGTCCACTCGGAACGGCTCGGGACCCACGAACCGCAGCGGAACGCCCACCGGACCCCGTCCATCCCCAAAAAACACACACCTCCTAATGACAACTATTGCTAAACTCTTAAAACACTGCGACTAATAGCTGTTAATACATTATAATATGTGATTATGATAATAAGCAGTCGTTATTATTAATTATTAACATTATGTCTCATGCAATATGTATAATGTGTTTTGCTTCTCTGGTTACGCCAGCAGCTGCACATGTGTTTTTGAACCACACACACATACAGAGGAGCCCGGAAGAATATGTTGTGGGCGGGGCTAAGTGTTGAGCGTCACACCTGATTGGCTGACGGAGGGGGCGGTGACGCTAGTTGACCAATCGCGCAGGGGATTCGTGCGTTGTCGGAAGTGTTCGGCAGAGTTCGGCGGCGCCGTGGAGGCGGGGCGGGACGCGTGTGGATGAGTGGATGATGCTTTTCTACACCGGTGAGTGTTTCGAGTAAATAAATTAGATATCCGTGACTGTATTTATAGGTGTTGATTATGCTATTAATTTTATGTTATGTAAAGAATTGGATTTGTGGAAAACGTTGCCTGCGGAAGCCTTTTCTGCCGACATGTTTATAACTGAACTGCCCAAAATAATAGCCGTGCTGTTGTGTTTATGTCTGGTGTGATGCTATCATGATTTATTTTAACGATATAATTCTAATATTTGTGCTGAATATCGATGTACCTGACAAAATATACCCTGTTTATTATAGCTTTCACCAAAATCGCTATTATTAGTACAATTACTCCTTTTATACAAACTAATATTGTGGTACTGTGGTATTATAACGTTACTGCATATTTATGATCTTGATTTACCACAATATTTACTTGATTACATTTCTTGCTAATTCAAAAATACCATTATAATACAATGAAACGTGCAAAAACATATTTCCAAGGTGCTTTTGTTAAATTAGTGATGTTGCTACTGTTAAATCATAATACATTGCCTTAAAACATTATTAGAAGCTTTCCAAATCCTTCTGTGATAAAAATAATAATAATAATAATATATATATATTATTAATATTATGGCAGTGATACCAATTGACCACAGTTTCAATATAGACCATTTTGAGGAATGTAAACAATAACAATGGTCCTAATGTATTTCCTGTTTTAGATTTTTAATTGCCATAGCTTCTGAGAGTCCAAAAAGGTCCACATATTGATAAATAATGTTATGACAGCTGTTTTAACGTTGAGATATGATTGAATTACCTCTTGTAACAGTTATGAAATATTATGATAACAAGCAGGAAATGTTCAAGGGCTAATGACATTACCACATTGAAATGGTCTATAGTAAGTGTGTATTTTACTAAGTAAAAGTTACAACATAAAAATGTTGTGTATTTTATTTTTTTTAACTTGTAAATAAAACAGAGATCCCTTGCAAAAACAAATGCTTTCTACTTAATGTGAATTTTTGATTTTATGTTATTTTGTGGAATTTAGTAACAATTCTGGGTGATATTTCTTCAAAAAAAATCACACATCATTTAAGCCTATAGCTTATCAAAAACCTGAAATGGGTTTACACAGGATATGCAATGCTGTTCAAAAAAATATGTGTATTCAATAAAAATGTAGCAATAAATGTTAATTATTTTAGCTTTCCTATTCACCAGAGAATCATGAAAAATATATCATATTTTATTTTTCACAAATATTAAGCATCACAACTGTTGTTTTAGCATCAAATCAGCCTATCAGAACCGTTTCTGAAGGAGTAATGATGCTAAAAATTCAGATTTTTATCCCGTGAGTAAATTAAATCAAGTATAATAAACAATCTGTATGAAATTGTATTATTTCATTGTATTACTCCTATTTGTGTAACTAATAAATGCAGACGTGAGATGGATAAGATCGGACAAAGTCAATTTATTTTCAGACTTTACCATTTTGTCATGTTAATCTGTCATATGACATTGAACATTTTGTTAACTGTACAGTAAAGGCTACATTTGTTAACATCAGTTTTTAAAACAAAATAAGTCAGTGTAATGAAAACTACAAAAGCATTTAGTAAATAATACTCATAAATAATAATAATATAATTACTGTTTGTACATTACTGTTTTGTACATTACTAAATACTGAACTATTTTGAACCTAGACTGCGACACATGCTCTGCTTTACGCATCCGGTAAGAAGCTGTGCGCAGTTAAATGCTGGTGGGAAAGTCAAATGAGCACCCTAAACAATACTGGGTGACGCAGAATAAAATTTTCGGCGGCCGAAAATTCAGTGCATCTCTAATTCATTCATTCAGTTTCCTTCGGCTTAGTCTCTTATTTATCAGAGGTCACCACAGTGGAATGAATCGCCAACTCATTTATTCATTCATGTTCTTTTCGGCTTAGTCCCTTTATTCATCAGGGGTCGCCACAGCGGAATGAACCGCCAACTATTCCAGCATATGTTTTACGCAGCGGATACCCTTCCAGCCACAACCCAGTACTGGGAAACACCCATACACTCACATTCACACACACTTATACACTACGGCTAATTTAGTTTATTCAATTCCCCTATAGTGCATGTGTTTGGACTGTGGGGGAAACCCGAGCACCCGGAGGAAACCCACGCCAACACGGGGAGAACATGCAACCTCCACACAGAAATGCCAACTGACCAGCCGGGACTCGAAGCAGTGACCTTCTTGCTGTCAGGGGACAGTGCTAACCACTGAGCCACCGTGCCGCCCCTTGCATCTGTAATACCAACACAATTATAGATTTCTGCATATTTCTGGTGTGTGATAGGCACTTGGACCAACAACGTGTAAAAATGTCCAGAGCTTATCATCGTTATCGGAATAAATGTTATCGCGATTCGATATGAGATCGTTTATCGGCCCAGCCCTAAGCTTAGGTTAATAACGTCATAACATCATATTAATAATAATAATTAATATTAGAGTGATTTCTGAAGGATCATGTGACTCTGAAGACTTGAGTAATGAAGCTGAAAATTCATCTTTAAAATCACTGGAGTAAATTATTAAAACAAATGATAAACTACTTTTGAACAGTTATTTTATAGAGCAATAACATTTCACAGTTTTACAGTTTGTACTGTATTTTTGATGAAATAAATGCAGCCTTGGTGAGCAGGAGAAGCTTATTTTAAAACATTTAAAAATCCTACTGACCCCTACTTTTGACCGGTTATATGTATATATATATATATATAGAGAGAGAGAGAGCTTTAGCAATTAATTGCCACAATAAAATTTGATACCAGCAAAAGCCTACTACTAAACATACAGTTGAAGTCAAAATTATTAGCTATCCTGTGAATTTTTTGTACTTTTTTCTAATATTTCCCAAATGATGTTTAACAGGTTTAGGAATTTTTCACAGTATTTCCTATAATATTTTTTCTTCTGGAGAAAGTCTTATTTGTTATATTTGGGCTAGAATAAAAGCAGTTTTTATTTTCTTTAAACCGATTTTAAGGTCCATATTATTAGCCATTTAAGCAATATTAGTTTTGGATTGTCTACAGAACAAACCACTGTTATACAGTGACTTGCCTAATTACCCTAACTTGCCTAATTAACCTAGTTAAGCCTTTAAATGTCACTTTAAGCTGAATACTAGTATCTTGAAAAATATCTAGTCAAATATTATGTGCTGTCATCATGGCAAAGATAAAGGTTGAGCTTCAGGTGGGCTAATAATTTCAACTATGTATTCTGTGTGTGTGTTTGTTTCAGGAGATCTGCGTTTCAGCACTAAACGTGTGTCAGCATGAGCTTGAGGATTAGTCTGGAGTGACAGAAGCTGTTTATCGTTTCTCAGCGGTTGACTGTCTCCAGCATGGACTTCCTGCAGATGAAGCACCTGAAGAGGAAAAGGAAGAGCAACTACAGCGTGAAGGAAACTCAGACTCTGATCCGCGAGATCCACAAGCGACGCGAGATCCTGTTCTCCCGCCAGCAGAACATGGCCATTAACGAGCTGAAGCGGCGCGCGTGGGAGGAGGTGGCGGACAGTGTGAATGCGCTGGGCGAAGGAGAGTTGCGCACGGCGGCCGAGGTCAAGAGGCGATACCTGGACTGGCGAGCGCTCATGAAGAGGAAGCAGCTGCAGGCCGAGCTGGCGTCAGGGTTAAAGCAGGAGTTTGAGGCGTCGTCTCCTGATAATGACGCGTCTCTGGGCGGTGGTGACCAGTCGCTTGACCTCAGTGGCTTTCCCAAAGACTCCTCGTGCGACTGGCAGGACCTGACAGATCTAGGAGAGTCCAGCACACACACACCTGGAGTCAAGATGGAGGACGACGAGGCCAGCAGCTACAGGGTATGTGCTGGGCGCAGATGATGCATTTAAAGTTAGAATGAAATCAATATTTACTCTCCGTATTTTGATATGTATATGGTAGTGCTTGTTTTTAAATGCTGTATCCTTGCACTTCATTATTTTCTAAAAATTCATTTGCCATCAGAATCTTTAATCAAGTATCATAACATTCTCTATCCATCGGAATTACTTTTCTTCACTTCTGGTCACATGGAATGCCTTTAGGGCGGAGCTATCAGTCCTTTAGAGTGGGTCTATCAGCCTTTTAGGGCGGGTCTATCATTCATTTAGGACAGGGGTTCTCAAACTCGGTCCTGGAGGTCCAGTGTCATGCAAATTTTAGCTCCAATTTGCCTCAACACACCTTCAAGGATGTTTCTAGAAAGCCTAGTAAGAGCTTGATTAGCTAGCCCAGGTGTGTCTGATTGAGGTTGGAGCTAAATTCTGCAGGACACTCGACCTCCAGGAATGAGATACCCTGATTTAGGGTATGGATGTCAGACTATTAGTATTGTAGTGTGGGGCTATTAGTAAGTTAGGGAGGGCTATCAGTCATTTAGGGTGTGGCTATCCATCATTTAGGGTGGGGCTATTAGTTTTTTAGGATGGGGCTAGCAGTCCTTTAGGGCTTCTTTCAATCTTCTTTCAGTTTGTTTGCAACACATATTTTCCAACAATCCAATCAGTTCCCAAAGGATGAAATCAAAAACTACCTACATTTAATTTTTTATTTTATCATCGTTTCGATCGGATGTGCATCACTATATGGGAAAAGGACAATCTTAACTTCTGTTTCACACGCTTTTTGTAATTTATCCTACAGCTGTTGTGCTTACAACTGAAACGGAATATTGAGTAGAGGGTGGGGGTTTTAGCGCATCATTCCCTCATAGCAAACTAATGGTAAGTCTGGTGTGGTTAAGAATATTGTGGCTGGAGGTGTAAAACTAACGTCAACAGAAGGTCCGGCCCTCCAAAACACGGAAGCAGATGCTCAGACACTGATTTGAAGATTGAAGATTTATGGATCTACTTGCACGAATAACGTTTTGTTTTGCGCAAAAATTTGTAAATAATTTGCAGATTTATGTGGAATGATTTTGAGAGTTTAGTAACTAAAGGCTTAACAAATAAGCAAAAAAATAAGTTTTACAATGCAAATTTATTTACTTGTTTGGTAAACAAAGTCTCTTATATCTACTAAAAGAAAGAAAATATTACAAACTCCGTTGTACATAAATCATATAAACATGCATATTCATTCATTCATTCATTTTCTTTTCGGCTTAGTCCCTTTATTAATCAGGGGTTGCCACAGCGGAATGAACCGCCAACTTATCCAGCATATGTTTTACGCAGCGGATGCCCTTCCAGCCGCAACCCATCACTGGGAAACACCCATACACTCTCATTCACACACATACACTATGGACAATTTAGCTTACCCAATTCACCAATAGCGCATGTGTTTGGACTTGTGGGGGAAACCGGAGCACCCGGAGTAAACCCACGGCAACACGGGGAGAACATGCAAACTCCACACAGAAATGCCAACTGACCCAGCCGAGGCTTGAACCTGCGACCTTCTTGCTGTAAGGCAACAGTGCTACCCACTACACCACCACGCCGCCCAAACATGCATATTATTCAATATAAAATTATTTATTATACAACATAAAAACTGAATAAATATATGTTCACAGATTTGCGTAAGTATATAAATAGACTCAATGATGGGCTAAAAAAAAATCTGCAAAAAATAATTTCCATTCTTTTAAAAAAACTATATCTTTTGTCATTTGGATTCTCATGTAAGCATATCTTTTTGTAGATGTATTGTTTTTTGGAAAACAGGTACAGGAAATGCTTTGCGTTTAAAATGTAACCTTTAAACTAGTTTTTTTCTAAAATCCCCTTCATGATTCCTGCTCCCCTTGTGTGTCTAATTGCATTTTTCTGCAGTTGGAGGCGGATGTTGGTGAAGGTGTGGAGGGTGAAGACGATGAGGAGGACTGTTTTCCCTCCATCCTCCCTGATATGGACCGCGAGGGCCGAGTTCCTGAGGTCTTCGCTCATATTGATGAATTTGGTGTTTTGAGCTCCACCAAACCCACATCAGGCCAGACTGCAGGCCGAGACCTGGGACTCGGAGTGGGTGGAGTAAACAGCATGGGTGTAGCCGGATTGGGCATAGCAGGAGGAGAAACCACAAGCCTGCTGGTGGCGCTAGAAAGGCAGCGATTGGACCTGGAGAAACACAGACTGCAGGTGGAGTCAGAACGGCTGCAGGTGGAGAAAGAGCGCCTCCTGGTGGAGAAGGAGAGACTGCGGCAGGGTGAGGTGGAGCGGGAGCGCCTGCAGCTGGAGAAAGAGCGTCTACAGGTGGAGCGGGAGCGACTGAGACTGGTTTTACAGCAAAACACGCCTCTCCAGCAGAGCCCCGCCCCCTCTACATCTGTAGCCACGCCCACCACTTCATCCTCCGCCCCCTCGTCTTCCTCATTGGACGGAGAAAAGGACAGGAAGCTGGTTTGGCCAATGGTGGTGGATTTGGAGGCAGAGAAGCTGAAGTTGGAGAAAGAGCGCCTCCTGCTGGAGAAGGAGAGACTGCAGTTCTTTAAGTTTGAGTCGGGCCGGTTGCAGATTGAGAAAGAGCGCCTGCAGGTGGAGAAAGAGAGGCTGCAGCTGCAAAAAGATGGACAGCAGATGGTGATGCACTCGTGAAACTACACAGATGCAGTTAGTTAGGAGGTAGGAGGAAAAAATACATGGTTGCCTTAGTTACCCATTCATTTCTGTGGGGGAAATTAATCGTGGTTTTTTGTATTTTAATTGAAGGGGGGAAAGTGATTGGCAGACCTTTAAAACAAAAAAGAGATTGAGAAATAAATCCAAGGAGTTTATAGAAAAGATGGATGTGGACTCATTTATGAATGTTCCAGAAAAATTCTAAACTTGTTATTGTTTTCTGTTGTGCTATGGACCCTTTTTACAAGATGGTTATGATGCGTTTGACAGTCATCAGCATCTTGAAGATTTTTAATATCTTTTTTTTTTTTTAATTCCCAGGTTCTGCTGGTTTATGCATTTCCCAAATTTTCATTGGCAATCTTAAAAGGTGATTTATACTTCTGCGTTAAGCGCACACGTATGGTCCGGTGCAGTCTTCACGCGGTCGCATAGCCCTTGCCGTGGCTGACGCAGACGCTGACGCGCATTTCTCAAAAAATGTAACTACACATCGCAACAACGCGTAGCACAAGCTCTGTGATTGGTTGGCTTGGTAGACGAGTGTGGGCAGGACCGAGAGCCGCGAGACCGATGGAGCGAGTGTTTACAAGTGTGGAGTGCCATGAAGGAGCTCCAGATGGAAACTTTTGTTTTGTGTTTACCTCATGATTAAAGTTGTTGCACGTCCGCCGGCTCCCGCCTCTGAATGAGCAAGCTACTTTTAGCTACTTATACATTAAGGTAGCGTTCAGAAAAAAAAAAAAACCCTGCGGAGAAACTCAACACAGAGGAACATAAAAACCTACTGCCAGCTAGTGTTTCGGAAGTGCTATTGCAGAGCAACACAAACAGCATAAATACACGGCTACGTGCAAGACAGGTGTCATGGGTCATGCCGATCACTCAATGCAGAAGTATAAACCAGCCTTAAGCCAATTGTAATCGTTTGTTTTGGTTCAATTTGGAATTTCCCCAACCATTGCAAAGCCCTGGGGATCAGAGTGAGCGCTCCAGCTTGGCCCCACCCTGATCTGGTTTTTAATATCTTGATTATTATTATTCTTTTATAAATGTATGTGTGTACATTTATAAAGCTATACTTTTTATTATATCATCTTTGCATCAAAAGACAAAGGTTTCAAATGCAGCGCCTATGGGGGGCATGACAGCAAATCTGACATTGTTTTCTCTTCTGGCTGCCGTTATCAGTCTCACACTATTTCTTTCCTTTCTCTAAAAGTCTTGACAACACCATCGCAGAGTTTTTCTTTTATTATTTCAGCAAATAGGAATACAAAAAAAGGTTTGTTGTACTCTCCCATTCACTGCGCTCTAAGTTTACCACGACTTCTGCTTCTGAGAAACCCGGAAATGTGAAAAGGGTCCATGGTTTTAGAAAAATAAAACGTACAAGTTGTTATCAGTTATTGATGCAAATGTGAAATAATAGAAATAATAATCAGAAAACAACACAAAAACTTAAATGGTGCTTTAGTGACTCACTCAGTACGTTTACATGGACACCAGTAATCTGATTTTAATACGATTAAGACAATACTCTGATTAAGAGTCTACCATGTAAACAGAGATTTTTGATTAATTTAATCCAGTTAAGGTCATAATCAAACTAAACAGAAATGAAATTAAGACGTGGACTATACTGATTTTAGTCGCATTATTGAAGTGCAGCACAGAAACATGTAAACACCGCAATCAAACTATTACCGTCATGTAGGACTTTTCGCCGCATTTTGCAACAGGATAGTCTATACATACACGGGTGTTTGACACTATTCTCTGCACCTACCGAGTCAGTGAAGGACCACAGACACCTGCATCGCGAAATGCGGAGGTTTTTTTCTTTCATACGCGGCATCAATTTCCATTAAAACAACACTCTTCCAGCAGTTCATAGTCACATCCAATACCTCAGTTTCTCACCGGGGCATAAATGAAATGTTCCCGAATGAAAGTGAAAGTGCCAAACTGCAGTTAAAGTCGACAAATTAAAAATGAAACTCCCGAAATTACATGAAACTCCAGAGGAAATGTGGATAGCGTGGTGACGCAATGACATTAATCGATCTGTGCTATAACATCCAAAACAGGATCATGAAAGGAACATTCAAAAAGCAACTCATGTAAACACCTTCATCATATTATTGTTATAATCAGATTAAGGCAAATAATTCCATTACTGATGTCCATGTAAACGTAGTTGTTAAAATGCTAATCATTTAAAAAGATTACAGTCACATTCAATATAATAGCACATAAAATAAATAACACTAAGTTTACAGCTTCTATTATTCATTAAAATATCAATTTAATTATATTGATTATACTTATTATATATTACTGACCTAGACTAATAAAGCTAAAATGTCTTTTTTTCCCTGTTTTTTGTCTGGAAAAAGTGATTGGGGAAAAATGTGCCTGGAAAAATATTCTTTTTTATTATTATTTATATATATATATATATATATATACGTGCAAAAATCAACACATTTTTCACGTTTGTCTTTCTAAAAACAACCAAATTTAAATGAGTATTTTTTGTATAATAATAATAATGATAAATATGTCAAATTTTCCCTCTGAAATGACTGGATATCTATGGTAAAAGGATTTATAGAGGGGCCCTCAGTAAGTGATGCTTTTCTAGCTGTATCTACAGATCAGGTCAGCCCACATGATTGCCTTCTGTTCATGCAAAACTATCTTTTAATACCGATTAGGTTGAGAAAAGTGTAAGTGTTCATGAAATGTGTGCAGTAGTAGATGTACTTTTCACTCACTGAAAAAAAAAGTACATTTACTCCTGGTTACCTTTTCACAAGATGTTATGTACGTTGTTACCATACTGTGTTTAATGTGCAGAGTAAAAAGAGCTAAAAAGAGTTGGATTGTATGTTTAAGGGCTCTTATAAGTAACTGCGTTCACACTATGAAAATCCACGGCCTCGTTTATGTGGAATCAGTGTAAATGTGAATGTATGGTGATGTAAGTTGTTCCTGTTAATGATTTATACAGTTAAAAACCAAATTATTAGCTTTCCTGTCAAGTTGTAATTCTTTTTCAATTATTTCCCAAGTGCTGTTTAACGGAGAGACTTTTTTCAACACATTTTTCTAAGCATAATAATTTGAATAACTCATTTCTAATAACTGATTTCTTTTATCTTTGCCATGATGACAGCACATAATATTTGACTAGATATTTTTCAAGATACTAGTATTCAGCTTAAAGTGACATTTAAAGGCTTAACTAGGTTAATTAGGCAAGTCATTGCATAACAGTGGTTTGTTCTGTAGACAATCCAAAACAAATATAGCTTAAAGGGGCTAATATTATTGACCTTATTTAGCTATATTGTTCGGAAAATGTCCCTGCTCTGTCAAACATCACTTGAGAATAGTGTTGTCATGATACCAATCGGTACTGAAATGTTAAAAATATCCATTTCCCACTAACATTTGAGCGCTGTTGAGTGTGTTCTTAAACACCGCTGATTTGCCGTTGTGTTCACGTGCTCAACAGAAATGACTAGGGGTGTGACAAGATCTCGTATGATGAGCTCTTGCGAGATTACATCGTGACGAGATTTCTGGTCGAGGTGAAAAGTTGTTTCGTGAGTTGTGATGTTATGATGGCGCATGAGAGTGAAATTAGCACTGAAGATTGGAGGCAGGATTGGATTTGACAGTCAACAGAGGCTACAACAGGTGCCACACACATTATGGTTCGTAACAATTCGATGGAATGGCACTTAAGATATGCTTAAAGTCATAATCGTCAACAAATGGAATTAAGACATGTGGAGTATTCCCGTCGCATTATTGCTGTGCAGTACAGACATGTAAAGACCGTAATCAAATTATTAATATCGCGAAGGACTTTTAGCCGCATTTTGTGACAGGACATACACACACAGTTGTTTGACACTATTATCTGCACCTACTGAATCAGTAAAGGACCACAGGCAACTCCTGGAGAGTTGTTTTATGTTTTTTTTTTAGTTCAATTTGTGGAAAGGAGTTCGATTCTCACGTGAAACTGTACAGTGGAGAAGCCAGTCAGTAGAGTTTATAGATAAATATTTAGCAGTCCTTGCATGTCCTTTACGACATAGAATTCATTAAAATAGAAATAAAAAAACAATCATTACAATTTTTTTTTAAAAAGCACTTAAATTGTTTTGTAGTTTGTGATTTTTTTAAAAACATTTTTTATTTGAATAAAAATCTATTTTCCATTCATATATTAGCAAATATTTAGCTATTATTTACAATTATATATAAAAAAGACTATTTTCCGGCGTCACGGTGGCGCAGTGGGTAGCACGTTCGCCTCACAGCAAGATGGTCGCTGGTTCAAGCCTCTGCTGGTTCAGTTGGCGTTTCTGTGTGGAGTTTGCATGTTCTCCCCGTGTTCGCGTGGGTTTCCTCCGGGTGCTCCGGTTTCCCCCACAAGTCCAAACACATGCGCTATAGGTGAATTGGGTAGGCTAAATTGTCCGTAGTGTATGTGTGTGAATGAGTGTGCAAGGATTTTTCCCAGTGATGGGTTGCAGCTGGAAGGGCATCCGCTGTGTAAAACATATGCTGGATAATTTGGTGGTTCATTCCGCTGTGGCGACCCCAGATTAATAAAGGGACTAAGCCGAAAAGAAAATGAATGAATGAATGAAGACTATTTTCCATTCACATAGGCTATTAGCAAAATACTTAGCAGTCCTTGCATGTCCTTTACTGCATAGAATTAGAAGAAGTAAAATAACATTCATTACAAGTTGATTTAAAAAAACAAAAAACACCTAAATAGTTTTGCAATTTGTGATTTGTTTTTTTTAGTCATGTATTTCATTTATTTTCCATTCATGTATTTTATCATGAAAGATTTCTTAACAATAGTGTAAAAATCTCATCTAATCTCGTTCTCGTGAACCCAATGTCGTGTCTCGTCTTGTCACGTGGAGTAAGCATCTGGTCACACCCCTAGAAATGACTGTGATTGGCCGATAAGGTCATCAGTTCACCGCTGTTCACCGAGTGCAAACACAGGACACTGGAGCATTTTAAAGCCACTATGATCAGTCGATTCATCAGCGGGTCGCTCGTATGTCAGCTCATCGACAGATCAGCGGATCTTCGTGGCTTTAAAACGCTCCTGTGTCCCTGTATCTGTGTTTACACCCATTCTTGGCCAATCACAGTCATTTCTGTTGAGCATGTGAACACAATAGCCAATCAGCTGTGTTTAAGAACGTGCTCAACAGCGCTCATATGTTAGCGGGAAATGGATGTTTTTAAAATTTTAATATCGATTGGTACCGAAATTCAGTATCGTAACAACACTACTTGGGAAATATTTGAAAATTAATTACAAAATGTAATTAATCACAATTGTAATAATTTAGTCTTCAACTGTACGTTCATATATGCAAAAAAGAGGCTTTTATTTCCCTTAATGTCTTTTTAAATAAGCTAAACTGAACACAGATAAATGTGTTTGCAAAAACTGAGGTGCTCGAACTGAGTTTCGCTTATTCACACTCAGAGACATGAACGTGAACAAAGCAAAATGAAGTAAATCATTCATCATATTTAAATGTAACCCAGAAATTGCTGTGAATTTCACAGTTATTTTACAAACAAACAGCAAGTTACTTCTTGAATTATATATATATGTGTGATATTTTGAAGTAGACAAACTGAAAGTAGTATTTTTGTATCTGTGCTTTATCCTATTTTTAAACCGTTGTTCATTATGTTCCTTTGCATTGTGACAATTAATTGACAGCATTTCTTAAAGGGATAGTTCACCCAAATATACACATTTACCCATTATTTACTCACCCAAACCTTTTAAGAGTTTCTTTTTTCCTCGTTGAACACAAATTAAGGTATTTTGAAGAATGTTGGAACTTGGTAATTAATTTCTGTGACGCTGTGAATGTGAATTTTCATCATCGTTACTCTAGTCTTTACTGTCAGGATGATTTAGATTTTTTAAATGGCTGTTTTTGCAGATTTTATTTAATACATCAACTCAGGAGGAGGTTTTATTGGTAGTTTTATAGTACAGTAAACATTCTGATTTCAAAATATCTTTGCTAACTTGTTGTGTTCTATACTTATCAAGAAAATCTCATTTTAATACTTTAAAAATAGTCAAATATTATTGCAATTTAAATGAGCTGTTTTCTGTATAATCATATTTTAAAATGTGATTTATTCTTGTGGCGTAAAACTCAATTTTCAGTATCATTACTCCAGTCTTTAGTCTTAGTGTTTACTCCAGTCTTTACTCTAGTCTTTTTTTGTTTGTTTTATTGTTTAGTTTAATTACAATAAATAGACTGGGGAGGAAGTTTTCATGGTCATTTGAAATGAGTTCAACATCAGCAGTAATGGTCTTGTTGAACACCAAAGAAGATATTTTGAAGAATGTTTTAAACTGTAACCATTAACAATCATAGTAGGATAAACACATACTATATTAGTCAATTGTTACAGGTGTTCAACATTCTTCAAAATATCTTCTTTTATGTTCATAAAGTCAAACAATTTAATTGTAACAAGTAACGGGTGAGTTAATGATCATTTTTGTGTGAACTATGCCTTTAAGTGCGTTTGATTATTTGATTTCTCTTCACAGGCTTTGTGAGATTTCATCATGAAGGCCTGTAATGTGAATGTAGTCCGTGTTTATGAGTGTGTGTGTGTGTGTGTGTGTGTGTGTGTGTGTTTGGTGGTTATTTGATGATCCCAGAAGTGCAGATTGGTTTTCGCGTCTGTTTCTGTAGTCGTGAAATTGCTGGGTGCGTTTACATTTATGTGTCTTATATCCAAAGTAACTTACATAGCATTGAAGAAGATAGAGGTTTTTATTTATCGTTTCATGCTGTTCAATCGAACCTGTGACCTTACTGTTTGAGCTCAAGAGATGTTTAAATGTGCTTCATTACCTTAGGAGTTTCATTCAAGTGTGTGTGTGTGTGCAAATTGTGTGTAAATGAGCTTTTCTGTGTTAATTCTGTATCATGCGTTTTTATTTCAGTGGAAAAAATAGTTTTTACTGGTGTAAACACAGCCTTAGATCCGTTTACACCTGTATTTACTAGCGTTTTAATTAACATCTAGCTGCAAATGTGGTTCATTTTTGGTACATTTTATAAAAATGCCATTAGCTCAATCCTATTATCATAATTATGGCTGTTAAAGGGACAGTACAGAACATGTACTCTCCCTCAACTTGTTCCAAACCTTTAAGTTTCTTTCATCTGTCGAACACAAAAGAAGATTTGAAGAATGTTGGAAACCGGTAGCCATTGACTTCCATAGTAATAGTTTTTCGAATCTCAAATGCTATTCAAAATATAATTTTTGTCTGTGTTTGACAGAAGAAAGACGCTCAAAGTTTAAAACCATTCATTTTTGGGTAAACTATTACTTTATTAGCGCAAACATTTGCAACACCGGCTCATTGAAAAAACGTGCTTCAGCCTACATTTATGTAAAACTTCAAAAACGACATATACGTTTGACTGCAGTTTCTAGGTAAAATGAACACTGGGGGCAGTATGACAGCACCAACTTGTGTTCCTTTTCACACTAATGATATTCACAATGTCGTATTATCGACAAATAAAGGATTATTTTCGTGCAGTTTTTTGCACAACACCAAATCAGTACTACAAGACAACTGTCGCTGTCTATGTTTTGTAATCAAATATGTTTGCTTCATCTATCTATATCCACACAGATGTTTCTGGTGTGGTCAGTTTGCTTGGTAGCTCACTTTGTATGGTGTTATGCTTGTCACGCATCAAAATCAAGGTAAAACTATGTGGTTGCAGTGCACTTTTATCTTACGTTCGATTTGAAAACACTATTAGTTGGGTTAAGCGCAGGGTTTAGGTCAGTGACCTGTACGACAAGCTCTGAACATGTACAAGAAGGACGTGTATCTGAAACGTACAACAAAACGCACCATAGGTAACGTTTCAGATTAGCAAAAATGTAGACGTTGCCCTCTAGTGGATTTATGATCTGAAACCTGCAATGAAGCGTACCCTAAATAAACATATTTCAGGGTATCAAAAATGCAGATAGCACCCTAACAGGATTTGACATGTAAAACTTGCAATGAAATGTACCTTGAGCAACGTATTTCCGATTAGCAAAAATGTAGACAGTGCCCTCTAGTGGATTTATGATTTGAAAACTGCAATGAAGCATGCCCTAAATAAACGTATTTCGGATTTGTAAAAATGTAGACGTTGCCCTTTAGTGGATTTATGATCTGAAACCTGCAATGAAGCATACCCTAAATAAACATATTTTGGATTCGCGAAAATGTAGACAGCACCCTCTAGTGGATTTATGATCCAAAACCTGCAATGAAGCGTACCGTAAATAAACGTATTTCGGATTTGCTAAAATGTAGACTTTGCCCTTTAGTGGATTTATCAGCTGAAACCTGCTATAAAGCATACATTAAACGTATTTCATATTCGCAAAAATGTAGACAGCACCCTCTAGTGGATTTATCATTTGACACCTGCAATGAAGCGTACCCTTAATAAACGTATTTCAGATTCACAAAAATGTAGACAGCACCCTCTAGTGGATTTATCATCTGAAACCTCCAATGTAGCGCACCCTAAATAAAAGTATTTCAGCATTCCAATGCAACCTGCAGTAGTGTCCAGTAAACATATATCAGACCAGCAAAAATGTAGATGCGCCCTCCAGTGGATTAATGTGAAACCTGCAATGAAGCAAACCCTAAATAAACGTATTTCATATTCACAACAATTTAGACAGCGCCTTCTGGTGGATTTGACATCTGAACCTTTCACCAAAACATACCCTAAATAAACGTATTTCAGATTCGCAAAAATGTAGACAGTGCCCTCTAGTGTATTTATCATCTGAAACCTGCAATGAAGCATAACAAAATATACGCATTTCAGATTTGCAGAAATGTAGATGGCGCCTTCTAGTGGATTTATCATCTGAAACTTGCGATGAAGCAGACATTAAACGTATTTACGATTAGCAAAATTTAGATGCGCCCTCTAGTGGATTCATCATCTGAAACATGAAATGAAGCGTACCATAAATAAATGTATTTCAGATTCGCAAAAATGTAGACAGCGCCCTCTACTGGATTTATCATTTGACACCTGCAATGAAGTGTACCCTTAATAAACGTATTTCAGATTCACAAAAATGTAGATGGTGCCCTCTAGTGGATTTTACACCTGAAACTTGCAATGAAGCGTAGCCTAAATAAATGTATTTCAGATTTGCAAAAATGTAGACAGCGCCCTCTAGTGGATTTATAAATTGAAACCTGCAATGAAGCATACCTAAATAAGTGTATTTCAGATTCACAGAAATGTAGACAGCACCCTCTAGTGGATTTATTATCTAAAAACCTGAAATGAAGCACACCAGACATCTGAAACTTGCAACAAAACATACCCTAAATAAATGTATTTCAGATTCGCAAAAATGTAGACAGCGCCCTCCAGTGGATTTATTGTGTGAAACTTGCAGTGAAGCATACCGTAAATCAATGTATTTCAGATTAGTAAAAGTATAGACAGTGCTCTCTAGTGGATTTGACATCTGAAACTTTCAACAAATTGTACCTGTAGAAAAGTATTTTACATCTGTCAAACATGTAGGCTGAGGCTTGTATTTCCATTAAGCTGATCATTCTCCATTCTACTGTCAGCACATAAAATAGTAACTCTGAAATGACTTTATTTCTCTCTCAGCACAGATGAAGTGTGTGTAAAACAGGCCTTACGCTTCAGTTCAGCTTCTCTTTGCATTTCTCTGATGAAGTGGAAAACAAAAGCCATTTGGTGCCATGTTCTCTGTTGTCTGTGAAGCTGTTTTCTTCTGTTGAATGTGTTTTCATGCTCAGATGAAGGTTGTGTTGTTTAAGGACAGAAGGATTCATGGATGTTTAGTTTTTTGTGAGCTGGTGCTGTTGGTGGACTTAGGAAAGGTGTTTTTTATTGTACTGTATGTGCAATATGATAATGGTTTGTGTGTGTGTGTGTGTGTGTGTGTGTGTGTGTGTGTTTGTCCCATTTGTTTCTGATGTGGAAAAGCACAACAAAATAAATAGTTTAAAGAAATTAAATGGTTTGACAAACCCAGCTTTCTGAGTTGCATTGTTGAAAATGGAAAGTTTTGATTATCTAAACTAGTTGTTTTTACAGTTATTTCAATAATTGGTCCTGGGGAGTGAGTTGTTATAGTATTTTCGTATAAACTCTTTTGTTTTCAAATCTATTTATCTGGCTTAAATGTTACTCATCAATGCAGCAGTTATTTGATCAAAAATAGCATTTATTTTGATGCTTTAAAATAGAGAAAATGTATTGCAATTTTAAATTTTCTCCTATATTTATATATACAATTTTTTTCTTTTACAAAAATGCAGTTTTCTCATTTTTTTGTCAAAAATGTTGCATGACGATAGAATAAAATTATTATTATTTTTTGGTTTGAAAGCAAAGACTTGGTTGTTTATTTTGATATATAATAAAGCTCATGAAGCCTGATTTCTTTTTCATTTTGAAACATCACGTCTGGTCACAAAAGGAGAGATTTATTATAAAGTGAATTCAAAGTAAAAGTATGTCAGCAAATCTGTTTGTGAACAGGCTAATGCAAAACAATATCACACACATGCCACTGTAATAAATTATTGCACAGACAGAATGTAGGTTTTATCATTATTATTATAACGATAAGTTTAGTTTTTCTTTTATCGCGGGTTGAATTTTTATTTGTATGTTGCAAACAATACGATATCACCCATCCTTCCCAGCAGACACCTTGATGCCAAAACAGCATCAGATTTACATAGACATAAAGAAAACTGCCAAAAATGCTAATTTATTTGATGTCAAAACCTTGACGTCTATTTGACATCCAGACATTGATGCTTTTTTGACCACCAGAATAATGACACAAAAGGTATTATAATAAAGAACTTAAAAATTTGCACTGGATTAGGGCTGCACAATACATCGTTTCAGCATCGATATTGCAATGTGCGCATCCGCAATAGTCACATCGCAAGGTATGCAATGTTGAGTCTGAATTATAGTTGACCAGGTGCTATAGAATTGTATTTAATTACTGTATTTATACAAAATTTATTCGATCTATGCAAAAAAAATGTTTTTATTACTTAGGATTTTTGTCTTGTTTCTAGTCCAGTTACCTACATTTCAAAGCAAAAACAAGATAATTTTACTTACCCCCTTGGCAGATCATTTTGCTTACTTTAAGAAAAAACTCTTAATTTTTACGTTAATTGACTACCTTGATGTCAATAAGCCATCAAATTGACATCTAAATTTGGTGTCAAAAACACTCTTAAACTACAAATTGATTTGATGTCAACTACCTTGATGTCAAAACGTCATCAAATTGACATCTAACATTGGCGTAAAAAAAAAAAAAACACGTTAAAATGAAAATCGATTTGATGTCAATTGACTGCCTTGATGTCAAAATGGCATCAAATTGACATTTAACATTAACATCAAAGAACACGTTAAAAATGCAAATTGATTTGATATCAACTAACTATGAACGTCAAAATGCCATCAAATTGACATCTAACATTGGCGTAAAAAATACTTCAATAATGCAAATCGATTTGACATAAATTGACTAACTTGATGTCAAAATGCCATCAAATTGACATCTAATATTGGCATCCAAAAAACCCGTTAAAAATGCTAAATGGATTTGATGTCAATTGACTACCTTAATGTCAAAACGCCATCAAATTGACATTAAAAAACTCATTAAAAATGCTAATCGGTTTGATGTCAGATGACTACTATGACGTCATGTCAAAATGCCTTTAATTGACATCTAAATTTGGCGTTAAAAAACACGTCCATTTGATGTCAATTGACTGCCTTGATGTCAAAACAGCATCAAATTTACATCTAATATAAAAAAATTTGTTTCAAAAAACACGTCAAAAATGCGTAATGATTTGATGTGAATTTGATGGTGTTTTAACATCAAGGTTGTCAATTTACATCTTATATTGGTGTCAAAAAACACGTCAAAAATGCAAATTGATTGATGTCATTTGACAACACGGATGTCAGAACGCCATCAAATTGACATCTAACATTGGCGTCAAAAAACATGTTAAAAATGCAAATCAATTTCATGTCAATTCACTGCCTTGATGTCAAAACAGCATCAAATTTACATCTAAATTTGGTGTCCAAAAAACATGTTTAAAATGCAAATCAATTTCATGTCAATTCACTGCCTTGATGTCAAAACAGCATCAAATTGACACCTAACATTGGTGTCAAAATATGCAAAGCGATTCAATGTTAATTGACTACCCTGGTGTCAAAAAGGCATCAGATTGACATCTAACATTGGCACCAAAAAACACCTTAAAAATGCAAATCAATTTGATGCTGTTTTTACATCAAGGTTTTCTGTTGACGTCAAATATTGGGGTCAAAATACTAGTCAAAAATGCAAATCGATTTCATTGACTGCCTTGATGTCACAACGCCATCAAATTGACATCTAACATTGGTGTCATAAATTGATTACATGAATGTCCTTATGGATTATTGACGTGTATGATGACATATATATTTTTTTGTGCTGTTTTGTGCCCTCTAGGCTACTGCTCTAGCAATAATATTCATCTTTCATGTCTAATATTTGAAGCGCACTAACAGAAGTGTTTGTGTTAGTCCACATTAAGCCTGCGGGATTGAAGCGCCAGCAGTCTGGGAAAGAGAAAACGAGTGCAGAAAAATGTGATGTCTGATGAAGTGGAGATCTCCAGAGCGAAGCGGATTCTCCCCGATGATGGAGAGCCTCAGATGTGTGTGTCTGTAAGTGAGAATGAGAAGTCTCTCTTTTTCTTCAATACACTCTATTGAGGTTTATAAAGCCTGGGTTATACCTCAAACATCTTGAGAGAAAGAATACTGGGGTCATTTCTTCTTTTTTTTTAAAGATTCAGTTGAGTTGCTTTGATGACACTTCTTGATAGGTTTTCTTTCTTGGGAGAAATGCGTGTTGTGAAATATGGTTATATGATATGGTTTTTACACAGAATACAATAAGACAGTGAATAACTGTCTTATTATTTGACAGTGACAGTAAAATAAAAAAAATAAAAAATAAAATATATATATATATGATGGGCAACATGGTGGCTCAGTGGTTAGCACTGTGGCCTCATAGCAAGAAGGTTGCTGGTTCGAGTCTCGGCTGGGCCAGTTGGCATTTCTGTGTGGCGTTTGCGTGTTCTCCCCATGTTGGCGTGGGTTTCCGAGTGCTCCGGTTTCCCCCACAGTCCAAACACATGCACTATAGGTGAATTGAATCAACTAAATTGGCCGTAGTGAATGTGAGTGTGTATGGGTGTTTTCCAGTTATGGGTTGTGGCTGGAAGGGCATCCGCTGCGTAAAACATATGCTGGAATAGTTGGCGGTTCATTGTGCTGTGGCGACTTCTGATAAATAAGGGACTAAGCCGAAGGAGAATGATTTGATTTTAGGTGTAATAGGTTCTAAGTCACTTTTTACAGTGGGTCTATGCTGGTCAGTAAGTTAGTAAAACATTTGGATTTAGTCTGAAGTAATTTCTAGTAAATTTCACAAATACTTACAAAAAAATGGCAAGCAATACATTAGCATTTTCAGTAACACTTTAAAATAATGCCCTGTTATAACATAGTTTTATAAAACGTAAGCCCAAACAGACTTGATTTATATAGCTAGTGGGCTTCAGTGTTGCCGCAGATTGAAACTATACAGTAGGTTTTTCTCTTTTTAAATGCCTGTTGTTCATTCATTCATACATTAACTGATACTAACTAATAGACCATAATTTAAAATGGTCAAAATGGTTTACTTGCAGCAGAATCTTTTTTTAACTTTGCATTGAAATAGATCTTTTATCAAAAGTTAAAACTAAAATTAATGCTTGCATTTTTGAAATTTCAGAGCATCACTCATTTTTAAAGAGAAAAGCATTCAAATATACATTTTGCCACCCACAATATCAGATTCAATTAAATATTTATTTATAATTATTAGCCCCCCTGTTAAAATTCTTTCTAAGTCGATATCAGATTCAAATATGTATAGAGTTAAAGTCAATATTATTAGCCCCTGTTAAGAAATATATTTACAGTATATATTGATTGTCTACAGAACAAACCACTGTTGTCCAATAACTTGCCAAATAAACGTATAATTAACCTAGTTAAGCCTTAAACCTAGAACCGCCAACTATTCCGGCATAAGTTTTATGCAGCAGATGCCCATCCATCTGCAACCCAGTACTGGGAAACACCCATACACACTCTCACATTGACACACTCATACACTACAGCCAATTTAGTTTATTCAATTCCCCTATAGCGCATGTGTTTGGACTGTGGGGGAAACCGGAGCACCCGGTGGAAACCCACACCAACACGGGGAGAGCATGCAAACTCCACACAGAAATACCAACTGGCCCAGTCGGGACTCGAACCAGCGACCTTCTTGCTGTGAGGCCACAGTGCTAACCACTGAGCCACCGTGCCACCCTTTGAATGACATTAGGGTAAGTCATATTTTTGGTTGAACTTTTAAATTCTAATTCAACAACCCCAGTGGCATCAGCCTTCGTTCAACATGCAAATAAAAACAATCATTTATAGTATAAATGTTCCAGTTTTATTTGAATTGGTGGGTACAAAGAGAAAAGCAAAAGAACGCAAAGAAAACAAAACCAAACACCAAACGTGAGAGTCAGGAGTCAGTGTGTGTGATAATGCTGTGATGATGCGGTGCGGCGTTCACATACGCTCGTGTGTGTGTGTGTGTGTGTTTGTGCGAACGGTGAAATGCGTGGACATTCATTAAAGACAAAGACACGAACACACACTGCGTTACATCAGTTATCAAAATCAATTGTTAACAGAACAGATGCCATGGTCTCACACACAAACGGTGCTGTTTTTAGTCCCTCTATTATATAGATTCATTTCTGTAGATATAATAATAATAATACTTGTGTGTTTTATAAAAGGTCTCTTAATTACAAGTCAGGTCTCCCTATGGTCATTATTGCAATGAATTATTACCTAAGATGCTTTATAAAATAATCGTGTTCAGCTTTTACTACTGGTCTATCTACAATTCAGTCCCAAAAACATACAAATAAAATAAAAAAACAAAGCAAGCGGCTCCCAATTTTTCCTCTCCCAAAATGAACGTTGTTGTCCTCCTTGGATGGCTCCTGAGAGAATATCTACATACGGTTTAGTAAATACAGCTAGTGGACCAAATGCGTTGTTCTGGTGTGAGTTAATACGTCTAATAATGCTGAACAGGGAAGCGCAGCTAATGTCTTTACATGTACAGTTATCTGGTCTTCTACGTGATTTTTTTTTTCATCTCAATGTTGTTGTTTTTTCTCTCCAAAGGCTTCAGTTAAGGCATCACGGATCCTTGATGCTCGACTGCGTCAAAACGTTCAGCTCAGTGTTCGTTTACAATTTTTGACGTCTTTTTTTTTGTTCGATTTTTCTTCCCGAGGGCTGAATTGTTTTTCTTTTCAGGTCCAAATCCCTCGGAAGCGCAAGCCGGCTTGTTTCTGAACTTCGGATAGATGGTTTAAGGCACAAGGTGAGTTTTTGGTTTCTATGGGAGGTCGGAGGACACCACGGCGAGGGTGGGGCCATGTCGGTAGGAGGGGCCAGAGTGCACGGCCTTAGGGCAGTCTGGCGTCAGGACACGCCCATTTTCCCCCAGGCTGCCCGTGATTGACAGGCGGGCTTTGTTTCTCATGGCTTCCGAGAAGGTGAGCTAGAGGAGGGGGCGGGATGAGAGGCGGAGTCAGAATACGTGGAACTCTCTGGGGGAGGGGCAAACAATATGACACAGTGTGACATCACAACGCAACCACTGGAGACACATTCATATAGACAGAGAGAGAGAGAGAAGCTCAAGGCCACTGCCACAGACAAATACAGAAAACATCTCAATCAAAAAATAAGCAACATGGCTAGACATCTGCATTTCTAACGCAAGCGTGCAGCCCTTCGCTCATGTTTTATTTATTTGTTAAACCCCGCTAATTCTCTTTATTTTTTGAATAATAGCGTCCCATAACACTTTATACGTTCATACTGCTAATGCTTCGTAGGTGTGAGTCTAATATATGAAGCATCATTCGGCATCAGTACAGCATTATAGATTGGTTTGTTGATGTCACTTACAACAAAAAGACAGTCAAACGCAACCGAACATCATTAAACCAACAGCCATTCGATCTATAATGCCCTGCTTGTGCCAAATAATGCACTGCACGTACTGTAGCTGCTGTCTATAGCAGAGGATCTCAACTGCTTTTGCTTTGGGGTTCAATGGGAGGATTACACAATTATTGAGTTATTTTTAACCCTTGTATTACCATAAAAATGGTGGTTTTAATGGTAAAATACTGTAAAAAGCTTCAGTAAAAATCTGTAACCTGGATAACAGTACGTTTTCTTAATATATACAGTGAATAGCTGTAAATTGACTTTCGCAGAATTCCCTGCATGACACTTCACTTATGTTTTTTGTTGCTGACGTTATTATGGTTCTTTTTAACCCCTTAATGAATGCCAATCTTCAATGCTTGGTCTCATTTTAAAAAAGACACTTGTCAGATTGTAGTTAAAGTGAAAAAATGAAGTCAAATAAAATAAAAAGTTATGTGCCTTTATTTTCCAAATTTAAAGTTGATATCTCTAAAAATTTGCTTTTAATAAGATTTTGTTTGGCCGCAGTACCAAACATGACCACCAAATGGTCACCATACAATGTGTTTTGAGGAATATGAACCATATTTTTTCATACTTTTGACAATGTTTGTAAAGTAGACATTATAAATAAAAGTTATGTTCCTTACATTTATGAAAGTAATAAATCAATAAATGCATATATTTATTATATTACATAAAATATATATTTCACAGAAAACCAAAGCTAAATATCTGGAGAAATTATATTCCAAATTTGAAGTTAATATCTCCAAAAATGAGCTTTCAGTAACATTTTGTTTGGCCGCAGTACCAAACATGGCCACCAGATAGCCACCATACAGTTTCCATTGGTGACCATTTAAGAGCGCCCCCAATTTTGGTGCGTTTTGAGGAATATGAGCCATATTTTTTGTATACTTTTGACAATGTTTGTAAAGTAGACATATAATTCTAAGGTAATATGAGCATTTTGGTGGTATTTGATTTGAATTTACCCTCTTAAAAACATTTTTTTTACATGTGGATTGCTGTAGCAAAGTAATGCTTTATGACTCTAAGTATCATAAATAAATAAGTGTTGCTCAATAACATCTATTAAAATCAGTCACCAGAAATGAACACTAGAAATTGCAACCTTTTAAATGATAAATAGTTTGTCATGAAGTTTAGACTACAATATTATGGTTTAAATATGTAACCATAAAAGGTCGCACCGGTTGTAGGGTGACAGTAAATGGATTTTTATATCTTACTCTTACTACATAACCAAAAACAGGTAAAATACTGTATGTATTCAGATGTCTTAGACCTTTCCAACAATATATAGTTTGTCATGATTAGATTAGGACTTTATTGTAATTTAGTGACAGTTATGGGGTTAACAAAGGTACAATATAGATATTAGTACATCAAAACATTGGTGTATTAACACTACAAATTAATGAAATACGGTAATTAACTAAATGTAGACATTTATTTAATGGTTTCTACTATATTTTTAACGTCAAAAATAGGGATGGGTACCGAAACTCAGTACTTTATCGGTATCGGTGCTAAATTATAAAAGACAAGCTCTGACATTAACGGTTCTGCTATCGGTACTGGAGAATTGTTGCTGAATAAACATTACTTACAGTAGCATAATTTAACTGACCAACCTTTTCTAATTTGCGATATTTGATATTCGTCTGCACAGTTGGCAATCTCACATGAGAAATGTTCTTGTTTCCGGCGAGCGCGTCAAGTATAAAAGCCTTCACAGTTCTCGGCTGTGCGCCGCACTCGCAGCTCGTAAGCTTGCGGAGTGAACCAAACGGGTTGTATTTCCCGAGTGGACAGCGACAATGCCCGTTGTAACAAACGCAACAAGTTGTTTTCTTGTATAAGCGGAAATGCAAGCAATCTGAAAGTGTCTTTCAAAAGTGCATTAACTGCAATGAAAAGTAATTAAAAGTTTTTGACTGCCTAGCTACTAACGGTAACGTTACATCATCCACATCGTTATGCCAGCAGTCAATCACCTAAATTAGTATAATATTAATAGTTAAATAAACACACACATTCGGTTACAAGGAAAACAGTATTTTTTTTCTGCAGTAGCCTAAATAAATCTTAAACATTAAAAATGCTTTTACATCAGCTGTATTTACAAATATAACCTATGAATAGCTTAATAATAAACTATGCTTATTAAGAAATTATTAAAAAACTGCTTATTTTTACATTGCAAGATGCTCCAAAACTGTATTAAAAACTGAGTCATTTTCCTTCAAACCATTGTACATTCTTTTACAGGAAAAAAAATATTTATTTGTTTTACAATTATTGGTTTCATTTTATTTTACATACAAAACGTAATAATAAAACAAAGTGTTGTTAATTCTGTTCAATTTGTTTTGTTTTTTTCATAAAAAAATAAAAAAACACTACAAAAAGAACCGATAAGTGGTATCAATAAAAGTAGTAATACCGTTAAAACCTTAACGATACCCATCCCTAGTCAAAAATCTTCCAAACAGCTCACTTTTTTTTTTTTGGAGTAAATTTTACTATTTAATTTACAGCATACATTTTCTCAATTAGGATCATAAAAATGCATGTAAAGTGTTAATTTGTATTGAGTGTAGAGTGTAAATTTCAATTGACTCACACTCGAGTATTTCTAAACCTTTATGAGTTTCTGTTGAACACAAAAGAAGATATTATGAAGAATGTTGGTGAAAAACAGTCATAGCAGGAACTTAAAATATGAGTCAGTGGTTATTTTAAATCTTTGTGTTCAACAGAAGAAAGAAACTCAAACATCAAAGTGAAAGTGAAGTAATTGATGACAGAATTTTCATTTTTGGGTGAACTAATCCCTTTCATACTTCTCAAACATTACAACATGAGCTTATTTTTTCAAAGCCTTACTGTTTTTAGTAATGAATTACATTAAATCCTGTTAGGATCAGTTTAATTTACCATAAAAACCACACTCAGATTTTCTATGTAATACAAGGGTTAAACAGTTTGTTTCATAATTATTAACATTTTTAAGCTCATTTAATCAGATTAGCTGATTTCTAATGAAAACTACTGTATAGTTGAATTCAGAATTATTAGCCCTCCTGAATAATTAGCCCCCTGTATATTTTCTCCATAATTTCAGTTTAATGGAAAGAAGATTTTTTTCAACACATTTATAAACATAATAGTTTAATAACTCATTTCTAATAACTGATTTGTTTTATCTTTGTCAAGATGACAGCACATATTTGACTAGATATTCTTCAAGACACTAGTATTCAGCTTAAAGTGACATTTAAAGGCTTGACTAGGTTAATTAGGCAAGTCAGGGTAATTAGGCAAGTCATTGTATAACAGTGGTTTGTTCTGTAGACAATCCAAAACAAATATTGCTCAAGGGGGCGAATAATATTGATCTTAAAATGGTATTTAAAAAAATTAAAAACTGCTTTTATTCTAGCCAAAATAAAACAAATAAGACTTTCACCAGAAGAAAAAATATTATAGGAAATACTGTGAAAAATTCCTGAACCTGTTCAACATAATTTGGGAAATATTTGGAAAAAAAAAAATCACAGGAGGGCGAATAATTATGACTTCATCTATACAGGCTTAGTCACATGATTTAATAGCGTTGTTTATATCCTAATAAAACAGCAAGTTGAGAAGCGCTGGTCTATAGCAGGGAGTATCTCTAAAGCATCTCTAAATAAACAGTATATAAGCAGCATTCCTATATAAAGTGTTTTGAAGGTCGTACACGTAATTTTTGAGATCCTAATGCAATATGGCAGCTTTGTCCATGTATATGTGTGTGTTTTATATGTTCTCCATCTTGTGCCTTTTTTCGCTTTAATGCAGGTGTCTGAAACAAGAAAGCCAACAGTGCAAACACCAGCAACTGCAGCCAGAAGACCAAACCGATGCCATCATCTAGTCAAGGCAACTCCAGAAAAAGAACAGAACGAAAATAAATAAACAGATGCGAAAGGAAACGACAGGCGACAGAAATGAAGGGATCTCTTTGAAAGAAACAAAAAAACAAAACAAAACGTAAGTCAACGTAAAGATGGGAAAGCGGTCACAACATTAGCGGGACATCTGACGAGGGTCAGGCCGAACACCTCTGCGACCGCAAGCAGACGTATACTGTCCTACCCCTATATCTTTACTGCGTCAGAGCCGTACACGTTGTATCCCTCTCTATAAGTGGCTAAGTTCTGCACACTGTGCGTCGGGCTGGGAGCGGGGCTAAAATTCAGTTCAGCCGATTCCACCTTCAGTTTCTTGGCCTCGGCGCGGGACTTATAGCAAAACTCGACCAGGGCCACCAGCATGGCCAGACCCAGGCCGCCCACCAGGATGTAGAAAACCCCTGCCACGTTGCTGAGGCTCAGAGCCTGCGAACTCTTGTCCTGGAGATCGAGGGATGCGGGGAAGAAAAGGAGAAAAGATGGAGTTAGGGAGATGCGGGAAGTGGCAAGATCACGATTTCAACACATTTACACATGTTAAACTGTTCAATCAATATGTAATCAATAGTAAATATTAAATTAATAGTCAATATTTATTCAGTTGTCTATTGTATTTTCAGTCAATATTCAATCAATAGTCAATATTTAATAAATAGTCTTTAACCTATATGATCAATATTTAATCAATAGTCAATATTTAATAAATAGTCTTTAACCTATATTATACATTTTTATTCAGTAGTCAATATTTAATAAATAGTATTTAATCAATATTCAAAATGTTATCAATAATCAATAATTAATCAATAGCCAATATTTAATCAGTTGCCTATAGTATTTACAGTCAATGATCAATATTCAATCAATAGTCAATAAATTTTCTAATGTCAAAATGTTATCAATAATCAATATTTAATCAGTGGTCTATATTTAATCAATATTCAATATTTTGTCAAGTCGATATTCAGTTAATAATCAATATTCAATCAATTGTCTATAATATTTTCAATCAACGGTCAATTTTCAATTAATAGATAATATTTAATCAGTGATCTATTTGATCAATAGTCGATATTTAATCAGTAGTCTATTTGATCAATAGTCTATATTCAATCAATA
>CAIGQV010019070.1:2175591-2208645 GCA_903798115.1 Danio jaintianensis | reverse complement strand
AATAGTCAATATTCAATCAATAGTCGATATTTAATCAGTAGTCAGTATTTAATCAGTAGTCTATTTGATCAATAGTCTATATTCAATCAATAATCAATATTTAATCAGTAGTCAGTATTTAATTAGAAGTCTATTCAATCAATAATCAATATTTAATCAGTAGTCAAATGCACTTTTAACAATTATAATGTAATAAAAGTTATATTGCATTAAAGTAATTAATAGCTTTTAATTACTGGTGTCGTTGATTTCATGTCATAAAGTTCTATTATACGCAGAAGAAAAACTAAAGGCTTTTAGATTTCATATATGAACAAATTATTAAATATGAGCAAATGTAAAAATTGCATGTGGTGAGGGGGCGGGGCCAAGAGCCGTGGGAACGGAATGAGGCCGGTGTGCGCCGCAGGTGTATCCACTTATGCGCCGGCCTCATTCCGTTCCCACGGCTCTCGGCCCCGCCCCCTCACCACATGCATATTTATTAGATCATGTTAATCCACAAATTAAAAAATGTCAAAAAATGTTGTTGAGTTTTTTCAAAAGTAGCACATTTAATTAATTATTTGTACAGTTATTAAGTCCTATTAATCCACAAATGAACAATTGTTACAAAAAAAATAAGTCTAATTTGTTCTAATATATTTTTAATATATTTTATTAATCTAATATATTTTTCAAATGTAGCAATTGTTTAATGCTAACTTATTTAACTTGTAATTCATTATTTGTACAGCTATTAGATCATATCAATCCACAAATTAACAAATGCAACGTTTTTTTAAAATGTCATGTTGGATTTTTATTTCCAAATGTAACAATTTTATTTTGTATTAATCGTTTGCATAATTATTACATGATATTATTTATCCACTTTGCAATTATAGAGATATAGATTATACATAGAGCGAGTTTTCTTTTATACCAAAGTATGCATTAATTAAATTGTAATCATTTAAATAAACATCTTAAGATTAATTAAGATTATTATTAATTATTTATTAATTTTTTTGAAATTCATTTTGACATTTTTATTTGTAAACTGCATTTAAGTACACTTGTGTCATAAATTATATTATATTATATTATTCGTTCATTCATTCATTTTCCTTTGGCTTAATCCCTTTGTTCATCAGGGATCGCCACAGTGGAATGAACCGCCTATATTATGTTCATTCATTCATTTTCTTTTCGGCTTAGTCCCTTTATTAATCTGGGGTCGCCACAGCGGAATGAACCGCCAACTTATCCAGCATATGTTTTACGCAGCGGATGCCCTTCCAGCTGCAACCCTTCACTGGGAAACATCCATACACACTCATTCACACACATCCACTACGGCCAATTTAGCTTACCCAATTCACCTATAGCGCATGTGTTTGGACTGTGGGGGAAACCGGAGCACCCGGAGGAAACCCACGCCAACACGGGGAGAACATGCAAACTCCACACAGAAACGCCAACTGACCCAGCCGAGGCTCGAACCAGCGACTTTCTTGCTGTGAGGCGAACGTGCTACCCACTGCGCCACCGTGCAGCCCATATTATATTATATTTTATTATATTATTAATTCATTCATTTTCCTTTGGCTTAATCCCTTTGTTCATCAGGGATCGCCACAGTGGACATATTCTATAAAATACAATTATTTATTTTTAGTAATAAATTATTATTTTTAAAACAAAAACATCAAGAAAAATAGACATATTTGTATACTTCTCATTATTATATTGTCTACAATCTGCTCTCTCTGATCCGGAATGAAATTAAACATTCAAAATGGGTTTCTGCCAACTAGCCTTGAAGCTAATTGAGTGAATGAGTGAACATTATCCCACTCTAGTCTTTCTAATAGTGCAGTATTCTCTCTAATTAGCTATCCGTTTTTAATAAACCCGCTCATTTTACGGCAACAAATCTGCATTCTAGAAAAAGAACACTATTATGATGTCATGAACGTCTAACCATGACATCATAGTTTGGAATTCTGTCGCATTCTAAAAGTTCTATTTGGATTGTTCTGAACTTCAGTCTGGAGACGACAGTGACGTGTTAAGACTACTGTCAGCAGTATTTGTGCTTTTCAGAAATCTGCGCTTTTCAGCTTTTGCCGGAAACTGACCTTACTTCCCGAGTCCTTGGGTCCACACTCGCCCTTATCGTACCACCATTTATTTTTGAGTTTGTCTAGCACTCCTGCTTCACTCAGTTTCAACACCGCCAGGTTTACCGGCGTTCTTCTCAGAGAGAATAACATAAATAACATCATAGGCCATGTTATTTTATGTTATTAGGTTACAGTACATCTTGGCACACAGTATCAGATGAAGTGATGAAGCCGAGCGCCCATCGGGGACACGTGTGCAGCTCATTCGTGTGTGTGTGTGTGTGTGTGTGTGTGTGTGTGTGTGTGTGTGCTGTGGTTTTGAGCCACAGACGTACGGATGGGATCTCGCTCCATCGCTTCAGGCAACCGACACATACTGCCCTGATTACATTACAAAAACCAACAATTACTGAGAATACAGAACTATTGGCTGATCACAAAAAGCCCACAGCACAGATCTACAAAGCATGGGTTTATGATGATTTGAAGAGGATTTTTAATATCTAAATAGCTAAATGATGTAGTTTTTATATGAATTTTATTTTATTGGTGAATTTATAAATAAACTTCTAGACAAGTTTTCAGAAACTGATTGTACATTTTTCCAATTTCATATTTTTATTTAACATTTGATCAAATTATTATAGTGACATTATAATGTAAAAAAAACAAAAGGAAAAAAAATCCATTTCATTATCCATTTCAAAGACTTTGAACATTTTGCATAGATAATTCTCAATATTAATGCATGTTTATATATATTTTTTAAATTATTATTTAATTGAATTTACACATTTCATTTTAATAATAATTTATTTCTTAAAATTAACCAAATATAGATATATGTTCCATAATTTTTTATGTCTGCTTTTTTCCAATTTAAATGTATGTTTCTATAAAATGTTTTATATATGTATATATGTGCTGTCTAAAGATTAATCACAATTAATCACGTCCAAAATAAAAGCTTATATGAAAGTAAAAATAAAAAATAAAAGTTTATATATATATATACATACACACACACAGCACATATATTTGAGAAAATGTTATAAAATATATTTATTTTGTTTATTTATTTATATAACAGTTCTGTCTGGTTCTCGAATCCGATTGGCTGATAGCCGTGCAATATTCTGGAATAACAGCACTCTTACAGCCTCCTCACCCTTGTGTATTATCCACTCACATAGAGTGACAGCAGAGGAATAAACTCACTACAGTTTGACAAGTATTGCTGCTGTTAGACAACATAATGAGGCTTTTTTGGTGATAATGTAGTTGTTTAGATTGCAACTATGCAGTTTATTTATAAGGATAGTGCCTATTTTAAATATTCATAATTTTGGAGATTCAGCACGTCGGCAGCCATCAGCCTGTCATACTGAGCAGAGCAAAGACGGTTGACGTTCCGCCACAAGATGGTGACAGAGATCGCATAATAAGCCCTTAGAGGAGAAAAACTCAGTGTAATTTCAAACTACAGCTGATCAAATCATTATAGAACAGGTAAGTGACTTTCTAAGTCGATCTCTCTCTTTTGTATGTTGTAGTGCTGTATTTATACCATAGTAATTTGGTAGTGTTAAAATTGCTTTGCTTTGGCTTTTTCGGGATTATTGTGATCTCCCGATTGCAACAGAGAAATACTGGAAAATCTCTGTAGACTGGCATTTCATGCCGTTCAGCCTTATAATCTTAAAATGTCAGCAAAATCATTTGTTTTGTCATCACTTTAGACATTAGAATCATTCAAATACTAGCTCTAAAGTGACGTTGGTGAATGAGCAATGGTTTCTGCTGTTCTGACGTCAGCTGCAGATGTGAATGAATGGTAAAAGAAAGTGGTTTCTCTTGCAAAAGGGTTTTGAGACTCTCCGTGTTTGATTTTCTTTTTTATATACATGATTATGCCGTCGAACTGTTGTATAAACGCAATATCACACTCGTAGCAGTGCGATGTGGCTGTATATGGTCACTGGTGGGACACTAAGCACACCTCCCACCAGTGCCGATATACAGCCACATCGCACTGCTATGAGTGTGATATTGCGTTTATACAACAGTTCGATATATGCACCCACACAAAAAGCATCCATCATTTCTGCTTCAGTTGTGTTCCAGCTTTTATTAGCTGAAAACTCTTTTAGCGAATATTAGTGTATTGGCAGTAATTGCTGTATTATCAGTGTGTTTCTTGATTCACACAGTGTGTTAGTGGCCGCTGAGGGCCTGTCAGGGCAGATGTCTCCGTTGCGACACATTTTCCTCTCTTGTTTTTGTTTACCACTCCTCAGCGTGTCATTGGTGGCTAACCTTCGAGTCCCCGCCCCCGCTGCCACATTCGCCCTTGTCGTACCACCATTTATTTTTCAATTTGTCCAACAGCCCCTGTTCATTCAGCTTTAACACGGCCAGGTTTACAGCATTTCTTCAACAAACCATAAACATCAGATGAGAGCGGGCCGCGCAGAGCCCGGGTTAGAGAACACAAACAAACAAACACAAGAGACAAAAAAAAGAACAGAGGCTCTGGACGGCAGCTGTTAATGAGCACTTCTGCTGGATGTTTCTCTCTCTCTCTCTCTCTCTCTCTGTTTATTCTCTGATTGTGATATTCTTCATCAGCAGACAGACCAGAGCAGAGCAGAGCAGGACACATTACTCATAATCTCTCTAAAGCACATGATGAGCCCCACAGCAGCAGAGCAGATTACTGACAATACTGCATTATTACACCGGTACACACAGACAGACAATATCCATCTATTTATCTGCCTGTCTGTCTGTATATTTGTCTGTCTATCTATCTATCCATCCATCCATCATCTATCTGTCTTTCCGTCTGTCCATCTTTCTATCTGTCTGTCTGTCTGTCTATTTATTTGTCCATCTTTCTGTCTGTCTGTCTTTCTGTCTATCCATCCATCTTTCTATCTATGTCTATCTGTCTGTCTATATATCTATCTATCTGTCTGTCTGTTTCTATCTGTCTGTCTGCCTTTCTTTCTTTCTTTCTATTTGTCTGTCTATCTGTCGGTTCGTCTGTTGGTCAGTCTGTCTCTATTTGTCTGTCTTTCTTTCTTTCTTTCTTTCTTTCTATCTGTCGGTTGGTCTGTTGGTCAGTCTGTCTCTATTTATCTATCTGTCTGTCTGTCTGTCTGTCTATCTGCCTGTCTTTGTTTCTTTCTATCTATTTGTCTATCTGTCGGTTGGTCTGTTGGTCAGTCTGTCTCTATTTGTCTATTTGAGTGTTTGTGAGTTAACGGAGGTCACATTTGAGTTTGAATCTGCTAAAGGGCTTTTAAGCAGCAGCCGAGGGACTGTATTTATTCCATCAATCCTTCTTTTTAAATCCTTCATGCTCTTGTTCAGTTTTGATTCTCTTTCTCTCTCATCTCATTGTCCTTGTCTCGACCTTTCACTCTTTCTGTCTGTACATGTTTCTACAATTATGTGCTGTGTTGAGTTTCAGCTTTGCACCAGAACCACTCGCTGTGACCTTCAATTGAATAAAATACTAATAAACATTTCTCTTCAGAGCAATGGGATGTTATTCAAACATGGGTTGTTCTGCAGTTGTGAAATTGCAATGGATTTTATCGCTTGTTTTATCAAGAAAAATGAATGGCCTTCTGCATCTGTGTGCCTACACAGAGAATCAAAACACACATATTTCAAGCCCGTGAAAATACATCTAGGATAATTTCAGGATATTTGAGCGTTTTTCTGACATCAGAGGGAATAAACGACAGAGAGAGAAAGACAGATGTGAGAGAAACATCCTCCGTGTTTCCACAAGATGAAATGGGAAAAACTGAGGATGACATGAAACACTTTATGTCGCACCGTGAAAAAGTGCAGTTGTCACCTTGAATGCAACAACTGTAATACTGAAATATGATGTATTTATTATCTGTGAAACAAGACACAAAAGGTTGATTGGATCTGTCTACTCATTACGTTATTTGGATTGCGTATTAAGTAAGTGAATAATGTCAATTATGATTTAATAAGATTAATATTATTGTCTGGTTTTCAATTATAAATATCTAAAAATTCCTAAAGATGCCATTAGAATAAATATCTGGATATATCTAGGCATAGCTGAATAATAAGAGTAAACCCAAGTAAGAGTAAAGCCATACTGTAAACAACAAACACTATTATTTCATTGTTTTCATGTAAATACTTCTGAAAAAATGGTCAAGCAGACCAAAAACCCAAACTCTAATGATCCACATTTGCTCATTAATATGCATACCCCCAGTAGCATTTGATTGGCCACAAAATTTCTTAGTGAGATTACAACAATTAGCTGTCTTTATTTTACATTTAGTCATTTAGCAGATGCTTTTGTCCAAAGCGACTTGCAATTTTCTCTGTTTAACACTGCTTATTATATTTCCTATGTGCGTGGGATTCTTATGTTGAAAACGGGACAAGCATTAGCTTTAGAGTAAGTCAATGCAATAGAATCTTATCTGTTTACAGCTCATTAGAATGCAAAATGTGGGATATACGGATTATACATTTATTCAGTTTGTTTAAATGTATCTTTTGATTAACGTGTATATTGTGAAATTTGCCATGGACATTTGTAATGAGGCAGCAGACACACGTGCACTGTTGTATACGTTTTTATGCATGTTTATGCATCGTGTCATATCTCTCAGCTCTTACAGTGACTTTTCTGGAGTGTAAGGATAGCAATACAAATAGTATGACGATCTGTTTATGAGGGGGTTATTATTAATTCCTGCCCTCGTTTACATATATGTTAAACCCACAAAATACATCTCTGTGAGTCCTTTTTGTCAGATATAATTATAATTTTGCATACCCTCAGTACCGTTTGATTGGACACAACATTTCCTAGTGAGATTACAACAATTACTTTTTTTTTTCTACGTTTAACACTGCTTATTATACAGTATTTCCTATATGTGTGGGACTCTTATTTTGAAAACGGGACAGTTTTAGCTCTGGAGTAAGTCAATACAGTAGCATCTTATTTGTTTAAAGCTCATTATAATGCAAAATGTGGGATATAGGGATTATAAATTTAGTCAGTTTAAATGTATCTTTTGTTGGTTTAACGTGTATATTGTGTAATTTGTCATATATATTTGTAATGAGGCACACATGCACTGTTAAACACGTTTTTATGCATTGTGTCATATCTCTCAGCTCTTACTGTGACTTCTGGAAATAAAGGATAGCAATAAAAATAGTATGACGATCTGTTTATGTGGAGGTTATTATTAACCTCCACATAAACAGTTTTAATATGTTAAACCTATCTGTATATTTTTTTAATTAAACGAGGAATCTTGTTTATTACATTTTTAAAATATTTTTTAACAACTGAAGTATAATTATCTTGCATGTGTGTATTTCAAAATACATCACAGTGCGTGATTGTCAGCGACTGACATGAGCCTCAGAAGCATAGAGCAGAGCTCATTAATATTCATGACCCTTCCAAATATGGTAAAAACAGCTTTTCATTCTAGGGCCAATTCCTAGGGTCGCAAATAGACTTGTAAAACAGTTTCTTGAGAATGTTTGCACTTACCTAAGCGACACATCTTCTATGTAGATAGAATTAGAACATAAAATAGATTTAACATATTGTATCAGTGGCACATTTAAACAGATTGTAAACATAAGCGCATTCTGTGGGCACTTTAAATCAATACAGAAAAAATATACATGATTTTACGTCTTCTTTTCTGAAAAATTAATATAAATTAAGTGCGTTTATGCCTAACAAGGAATGATAAAGCCAGATATTTGTTCATGTTTTGATCAATTTTTCAGAAGACTTTAGGTTTATATTCCAATTGCAATTGAATATATCTCGAATGAATAATTTAGATAATCGTCCAAAAATACTAAGATGCTGAAGATAATTCTTTTGACTTCCATCAGTGCGACATAATGTAAGATGTTAATAATTGTTACTTTGGATGAAGACCGAACACTTCATATGCATCATGCTCTGTTTTTAAATCATATGCAGTATACACTATACGCCAGAATTCATATCCATTGTTTTGTTTTCCAGTCCTGTGTGGAGACTCAAACTGAACGCCATTCTTTCATCCTCTCCAGCATCTCAGGATGTGGCACTGCAGGTTAACAGAAGTAAGTTTGTATAAATCTGAGCTCTCTTTCTCCCCTGAGCAGATGTTGAGCGCTTCCAGCAGGCATATTTGATATATCAGGAATTTCTGTCAGTTCTTATGCAACAAAAACACTTGATGACTGACTTTTTTTTTGGGCTGTAGATTTTAAAAATGGCAAGTGAGAGTCTGTAAACGCTGGCAGCATGTTTATATCCGCCCTGGAGAGGTTAAACGGTCAGAGTCAGAGGTCACGGTGCTGAGATTAGTTTGCTGAACTGGCCGAAAGCAACAGAAGAAAAGCATCAGAATAGAAAATGACGGAGTGCTCTTTCTTTTAGCCTCTGGATCGATCCACACGCAGGCGGTCAGTAAAACCCTCTCAGGCAGAACTGAATCTCCACACAGGTCAGAAAGTGACCACAGATCATCTCAAACTCATTTCAGCTCACATTCGTCATAGCGGAGCATTGCTCGTCATTACAAGCTTAAAGACAACATGAAATGAGATTCAATTAAAATCCCGAAATGCTATTTAGTGGTAAATGATGTGCAAACTGATCATAAAAGATCATCTATTTTAATTTTATATATAATAGTTTCCACCAAAATCTGAAGCAGAACATTCATAATATCAAATAATTATATTATGATATTAAAATGATTACTAAAGGATCACGTGACACCGAAGATGCTGAAAATGACATCAAAATACATATAAAAATATATATATATTATTAGTAGGGATACACTAATGTACCAGCCACTGATATTTACCGATATTCACTGATATTGAATTAATTTAAAGCTATTAGCAATAATATTTAAAATCCCAAAATGCTATTTAGTGGGAAATAATGCTGTAAATTATGTGCAAAATTTATCAAACGTGATCATAAAAGATCATCTATTTAAATTTTATATATCATAGCCTCCCAATAAAAATCTGAAGCAGAACATTCATAATAACAAATAATTATATTATGATATTAAAATGATTACTGAAGGATCACGTGACACCGAAGATGCTAAAAATGACATCAAAATACATAAAAAAAAAAACAAATATATATATATATATATATATATATGGCGCAGTGGGTAGCACAATCACCTCACAGCAAGAAGGTCGCTGGTTCGAGGTTGGCATTGCTGGGTCAGTTGGCATTTCTGTGTCGAGTTTGCATGTTCTCCCCGTGTTGGCGTGGGTTTCCTCCGGGTGCTCCGGTTTCCCCCACAAGTCCAAACACATGCGCTATAGGTGAATTGGGTAAGCTAAATTGTCCGTAGTGTATGTGTGTGAATTAGTGTGTATGGGTGTTTCCCAGTGATGGGTTGCAGCTGGAAGGGCATCCGCTGTGTAAAACATATGCTGGATAAGTTGGTGGTTCATTCAGCTGTGGCGACCTCTGATTAATAAAGGGACTAAGCCGAAAAGAAAATGAATGAATGAATCGCCCACCGGTATTTACCGATATTCAATTCAATTCAATTCATGTTTATTTATATAGTGCTTTTCACAATATAGATTGTGTCAAAGCAGCTTAACATAGTAAAGTCCAGATTACAGAGTTGAAGTTCAGTGTAGGGTTGGGTCGATAGACGACGCCATCGTCCATCGCCGATGGCCAATAGACATCACGATGCTGAGCTGGCATCGCGATCCTCCGCCCCGCCCCCGTCGCAGCAACCCGCTCACGAAAAATACACACTCAGGCCCCGTTTACACTAATACGTCTTAGTTTTAAAATGGCATTTTAGAATGAAAACGATCCACGTCCACACTGGCGTTTCACCTAGCATTTATGAAAAGATCTCCCTCCACACTATACCGCTGAAAACGCACATCACGTGACCACACACGCACACTGTCATGCGCTGCAGTGTAGGCTATGCACGCGTCTGACTCTAAGCTCTAGCAGTCACCCCAGAGAGCAGTGCACGTCGGACAGTTTATGAAGGATGTACCGCTGGATCGGGTCTCACTATAGTTGTTAAACGTGTTATTTAATTAATCTTGTCTCCATCTAACGACTCTTCGGTCTTTTGAATCTATCAGGTAAACGTGTCACAGCGTCAGTACACTGCTTCAATCTTTCGCTTTCACGCTTGTACTTAGTAATTTTTGCGAAAACCTCAGATACTGTTGGTTGTGCACCTTTTTTACCAACCAAGTTTGTCGACGCCATTATAACGACACAGATCACTCTGCCTATTCATGCCAGAGTCCCGTGGAAAAAGTAATTGACAGGTGGTAACTTGTATAACTTATATCTATATGTACTTATATGTATCTTTATTTATTTATGATTTGGTTATGGTAACGTTAAAACAAAGACTATGCGGGTCAGGTAGTTAAAACGGTAGGCTGCAAATAATTAATTCGTTATGAATTGATTATTCATATATAATTAATTTACCGCCGCCTACGACGACGATGCCATCGTCCATCGCGATGTTTCACATAAGACATCGTATGATGCCAAATTGGTCGCCATCGCCCAACCCTAGTTGTGTGTGGTTTAAATTTCACTGCTGAAAGTTCAAACACTGTAGAGCAAATCCACCGAAGCGCAGCTCCACAAGTCCCGATCCAAGCAAGCCAGCGGCGACAGTGGCGAGGAAAAAAAACGTTACCACAATTCACCATCGATATTTACCAATTTAATTAATATAAAGCTATTGGCACTGATATTAAAACAGCAGATGCTGATGGTTAAAATGTGTAATTTACATATAGCAATAGAATTGGATTTATTTAAGTTGATTAAATATGTTCTACTATATGTCAAGTAAAAGTTAATGTTGTTGAAATAAATATTGAACAGCAAAAATAACCTTTGAGGATTGTCAAATTGTCATTTTTATTTTAACTTGTGCTTTCATTCATTCATTTTTCTTCAGCTTAGTCCTTTATTTTTCATATGTTTTACGCAGCGGATTCCCTTCCAGCCGCAACCCAGTACTGGGAAACACCCATACGCTGTCACATTCACACACACTCATACACTACGGCCAATTTAGTTAATCCAATTCACCTATAGCGCATGTGTTTGGACTGTGGGGGAAACCGGAGCACCCGGAGGAAACCCACGCCAACACGGGGAGAACATGCAAACTCCACACAGAAACGCCAACTGGCCCAGCCGGGACTCAAACCAGCGACATTCTTGCTGTGAGGCGACAGTACTAACCACTGAGCTAACTTGTGCTTTCCACTCTTAAAATGATGGACAGTCGAATGTTAAATGGATGCAATTTATGTTAGTTAAAACTAATTTAAAGGAGAAAAAAAAACTAGTACTGTATCGGTATTGGATTTTTTGTTAAAATTGGTATCGGTACGAGCACCCCCAAAAAATCGGTGCATCCATGTTTATAAGACATTTATTTTTGTATGTTAATTTCATGTTGTCTTTGAGAATTTTAGGAGCTGCTCACAGTGTAACGGTGGCATGGTGTGAGACATGCTGAGAGTTAATGCACAGGAACAGTGAAACATGAGAAATGATCATTCAGAATGAAAGTGTCTGACAGGCTTGAGGAGCAGAAATGAGAAACATCAGAGATAAAGTATTAAGTATAAGAGTGCAGCGTTTACCTGAACGCTGGTTCTGTGGAGGAACAACACAATTATACACACACAAACAGCACTCTCTGTGAGCTCAAACTGTGATATCTTGTGGGATACAGGAGCCTTTGTGTCTGAAAAATGAAATACATCAAACTTGAGCACTTTCTGAGCAAAATAATAAATAATTAACTATTTATGTCATATACTTTTTCATTTGAAGTTTCTCCCTGACATCTGCTTATAAAATCGATATAAATTAGTCATGTTTTTAAAATGTATTTATTTTTTATTTGAAAACTATTGTTATTGTTATTCAGAATAGGGATTTTGTTTATTAAACCTGACGTATGAAATAATCAGCCGATTCGAATGTTATCACTCGATTGAATGGGCGTTATCAGTGGTTATCAGCTGATAGATATGGTAGGCTCAGAAGACTGTTATCATCCATTCACATGGTTAATCAGCTATAGATCACGTATGGCTGCGGCCGGAAGTTAACGAGAATTATTTATATTACATCTAAATTATTATTTATTAACGTCTACCCCTACCCGAACTCTAAACCCAATCGTCACAGTAATGTAAAAACAGATCTGGATCTGGAGTCTTCTCTATTAGTATAGCTGATTAACCACGTGGATGGATGGTAACAGCCTTCTGAGCCTACTAGCTGATAACCGCTGATAGCGGCCATTCAATCGAGTGATTACATTCGAAGCGGGTGAAATAATAGTTAATATATCGTTAAATAAATAATTCATATGAGATTTAGAGGTTTTTTCCATTTATGTATGGTTATGAATTGCTCTCTCGACTTTCGATGTTGAAAATTCAACACTACAGTTTAACAAAGTGACTTTTATTGAAGTTTTAGTATTTTGAAACCATATATTGTATAATAAATCATATATAGAGAATAAAATCTGTAAGAGAAGTGCTGGCACTTTATTACCAGGTTTTTATTCTGAATTTGTTAGACCAACAAAGCCAATATATCACTTCAGACTATTAAAAATGTAAATAAATGTCACTTTCTTAAGCTTTTCCACATCAATTGCTGTTGGAGAAAAGATAAAGGTCCCATAATGCAATTCTAAAGCATAAATAAAAGAAAAATAACATGAATAACAAGATACTGTATGGAAAACAGTATTTTTTAAGTATAAAAGAAAAAGCATTTGTCGTTCTCAGACTTTTAGGGATTGGATAGCATAATATAGTCAGATAATTTAGTGGGGAAAAAACAGCTCCGTTTTATTTAGAGGATCAAACTGAGCAAATAAAAGGCAGATACAAATAATATGAATACATTTCTCTGCATGGATGCAATTCTGATAGCTTGTCATGTAAATCAATGAGCTTACTACATGTATAAAATATATATAAGCTTCAGATGTCATCCCATTTCTCCAATAATATCTCTTATAATGTTATTGAAATGCTTAGTTTTATAATCAAGGCTCTGTAAGTTTTAAAATCTGTAATGCAATGCATAGCAATGACGATTGAGAGATGAACACATAAAGGCTCCACCTCTGAGGAACGGTGAAAATAAAGGTTCTGGAAATAAATGAATTTGAAAAGATTCAGTTTTAGATGAATTGATTTATATATAGATATAGATCATTAGATCATATACACTGTAAAAAATTATATGACCAATTAGTCCTGGCAGCATATGTTTTTAGGTCATTGTAACTTATTAAACTAAGTTAATTATGTTCTAACTTAATTTTATAAGTTACGCAAGCTGTTTGAAGTCAGTTTAACAATGGACTCATAAAGTTAATTTAGTTTAGTTTAAAAATTTAAGGCAACCAGGATTTTTTTTTACAGTGTAGATGTAAAGATCATTCCATCGATGAGGAAATGTGAAAGTAAAGGATCTGTAAATAAATGTTTATTAAAAACCTGATAATCTTATTTGTGTTCAACCAAGTTTTTAAATCTCTCTTGAAGGCGTAGTTGTATTCCTTGGCATTAATATATATAATATATTATACTATTAATTCTTATTATATTAATTTGTATGTTGATATTTGTACTGTCTATTAGTTTTTTGTTGTTGTTAAGTTTGTAGTTTCTTTAAATTAAGTTTTAGAAATAATAAGTCAAAATTAAGAGGGGTTTTTCTCAAAACAAGCTAAATAATCTGCCAATGGGGTAAGCAAAATAATCTTGTTTTCACTTTGAAATAAAATAATCCTTCTTACCACATTGGAGAAATTATTTAGCTTGTTGTAACGAAAAACTCACTTCATTTTGACTTATTATATCTAAAAACAATAAAATATCTTTTGCTTGCTTGCAGCCTGTAGCATGATGGCGTACTGGATCAGGTCCAATAGTGGACGTGCATGTGCGAGCTGTTGTTGCTAGAAATGAGAGTTAATTTATTCATTAATTTTCCTTCGGCTTAGTCCCTTATTTATCAGTGGTCGCCACAGTGGAATGAACCGCCAACTATTCCGCCATATGTTTTTATGCAGTGGATGCCCTTCCAGCCCCAACCCAGTACTGGGAAACACCCATACACACTTACATTCACACACACTCGTACACTACGGCCAATTTACTTCATCCAATTCACCTATAGCGCATGTGTTTGGACTGTGGGGGAAACCGAAGCACCTGGAGGAAACCCACGCCAACACGGGGAGAACATGCAAACTCCACACAGAAATGTCAACTGATCCAGTCGGGATTTGAACTAGCGACCTTCATGCTGTGAGGCGACAGGTTTAACCACTGAGCCACCGTGCCGCCCAAAATGAAAATTATTTATATCAATTATTCAATTTCCCAATACATTGTGTGTTATTAATGTCTACACCTACCCCAACGCTCACATTTAATAACCTCTACAACTATCGTTACATGGTTACAGTAGCATGGGCATTACCATAGTGATCATTACAATGTCCACTACATGATCCAGTATGCAATCGTGCTACACACTGCAGCGAGAACATCTTGTAATTTTCACCCAAATTGTCTATAGTATATTGTATATCCTGACCATTATTCTTTTATTGGAGTATAATCAACAACTGTATGATGACCACAAGGATATCACTGCATCACAGAGAGCACTGAGTGAGAAAGATGAAGAGAGAGAGAGAGAGAGAAACAGAGAGAGAAGCACAGCAGGGTGGGTGGAATACTATAACAGCGCTGTGATTGGTTGGTTGTTATAATACTCCACCCACCTTAGCTGCGATCCTTTAGGCGTAGCGACACCGTAGCCCTTGGAGTCCAGATTCCCTCCGACCTTCATGGTGTCGCAGGGCTTGCGCTGCTCCGTGTACTCGTTCATGGTGGACTCCAACAGGAAGGCGTATTTGCCCTTGGACTTGCGAACTCGAGCGACGCCCTCTGCTGTGGTCTTGGTGAAGACGGTGGGCTCCGCTGACTTCATGTAACTCCACATTTTTTCATAGACCGCGATTTTTGATCTCTATAGAATGAAAGAGATGTAAACACTGTAATTTGTACCCATAGCCTCTTTCACACATACTGTACAAGTTATGCACTAAATGACGCACTATACCAGGGGTGCCCAAACTTGGTCCTGCAGGGCGGTGTCCTGCAGAGTTTAGCTCCAACTTACCTCAACACACCTGCCTGGAATTTTCTAGTATGCCTATATAGAGCCTGATTAGCTGGTTCAGGTGTGTTTAATTGGGGTTGAAGCTAAAATCTGTAGGCCACCGGCTCTTCAGGACTGAGTTTGGGCACCCCTACACAATACACTTTGCAGTTATACACTCAATTGTGTAGTGTATGAGTTTAGTGTTGGCCCAAATGGATCACTAACGTATTTTTTTTACTAACCAGAAGTTCATTTAAATGCCCAGTATGTAAGTTTATCCACTAGAGGGCGTGTATTCACAACAAACAAATGCATAGTTTGATAATTCTATGACTGAGTGTGGAATCATGGGAGTTCATCATTCTATGGGACTCCCGATACCAAGCTGACCAATCACAGCTCTTGCACTGTGTCACCGCGACATGTAGTTACATTTTTAAGAGGTGCGTGTCATAGTTCGGAGGGTGTGGCGTCATTAGCATGAACACACAGCTCACGCTCCATCTCACTAGCTAAAACAGCTTACTTCTCTGGATTTGAACATTCTTCCATTTGGGACCAGATTCACCACAAGGAGTTAGTGTGATTAGTGCAAAATACTATTTGTATAGTAATATTTATATGGCTGCATCTAAAATACTGTCTTCAGCGCCAGCATTCTAAGGCAGAAAGGTACGGTGGCTGAGAGAGCCCAAACGTGCAGTAAGTTAAGAAAACACGATAAACAGGAAGCAGCCATGTTTGTCACTTCTTGGAGTCTTGCAACACATTTCCATTGTGGTCTGCAGACTCTGCACTATTTGCACCATGTTTGCATCTGTTCTGAGAATTTGCATGCATTTGTTGTCAAACTGCTGAAGATGTTTCTTAATTGTTTTGTGTTTTTTTTTTATAACTCATAGAAAATATTGATTTTATTTCCCCCCCATTTTTCTTTGACATGGACCCTTTTCACATTTCCGGGTTTCTAAGCACAGGAAGTCATCATAGTTGGTAAACTTAGAACGCAGTGAATGGGAGAGTACAACAAATAAAAAAATAAAAACTCCACAATAGTGTTTTCACATCTTAAAAAAACATTTGTGCTATCAAACAATGACTCACGATTAATCACATCATGATATATACATGTGTACTATGTATATGTATGTACTGTATATATGTATAAATGCACACACATACTGAAAAAATATACAAAAGAAATATATGCACACATACATATTTATATTTCATTTGTATTATACACTCACCGACCACTTTATTAGGTACACCTTACTAGTACCGGGTTGGACCCCCTTTTGCCTTCAGAACTGCCTTAATCCTTCATGGCATAGATTCAACAAGGTACTGGAAATATTCCTCAGAGATTTTGGTCCATATTGACATGATAGCATCACACAGTGGCTGCAGATTTGTCGGCTGCACATCCATGATGCGAATCTCCCGTTCCACCACATCCCAAAGGTGCTCTATTGGATTGAGATCTGGTGACTGTGGAGCCATTTGAGTACAGTGAACTCATTGTCATGTTCAAGAAACCAGTCTGAGATGATTTGCTCTTTATGACATGGTGCGCTATCCTGCTGGAAGTAGCCATCAGAAGATGGGTACACTGTGGTCATAAAGGGATGGACATGGTCAGCAACAATACTCAGGTAGGCTGTGGCGTTGACACGATGCTTAATAGGTACTAATGGGCCCAAAGTGTGGCAAGAAAATATCCCCCACACCATTACACCACCACCACCAGCCTGAACCGTTGATACAAGGCAGGATGGATCCATGCTTTCATGTTGCTGACACCAAATTCTGACCCTACCATCCGAATGTCGCAGCAGAAATCGAGACTCATCAGACCAGGCAACGTTTTTCCAATCTTCTATTGTCCAATTTTGGTGAGCCTGTGCGAATTGTAGCCTCAGTTTCCTGTTCTTAGCTGACAGGAGCGGCACCTGGTGTGGTCTTCTGCTGCTGTAGCCCATCCGCCTCAAGGTTGGACGTGTTGTGCGTTCAGAGATGCTCTTCTGCAGACCTCGGTTGTAACGAGTGGTTATTTGAGTTACTGTTGCCTTTCTATCAGCTGGAACCAGTCTGGCCATTCTCCTCTGACCTCTGGCATCAACAAGGCATTAGCGCCCACAGAACTGTCGCTCACTGGATATTTTCTCTTCTTCTGACCATTCTCTGTAAACCCTAAAGATGGTTGTGGGTGAAAATCCCAGTAGATCAGCAGTTTCTGAAACACTCAGACCAGCCCGTCTGGCACCAACAACCATGCCACGTTCAAAGTCACTTAAATCACCTTTCTTCCCCATTCTGATGCTCGGTTTGAACGGCAGCAGATCGTCTTGACCATGTCTACATGCCTAAATGCATTGTGTTGCTGCCATGTGATTGGCTGATTAGAAATTTGTGTTAACAAGCAGTTGGACAGGTGTACCTAATAAAGTGGCCGGTGAGTGTATTTATATACACAAAAATATACACAGTATGCACAAATATATTTTGTAAATATGAACTTTTAGTTTGGATGCGATTAATCGCGATTAATTGTTTGACAGCAATAAAAAAAGAAAACAAAAAGAGTGAGACTGATAATGGCAGCCGGGAGAAGAGAGAACAATGTCAAATGTACTGTCCCCCATAAGCAATAGTTTGTTTTGTATTATATAAGATGATATAATCTAGCTTTATAAATGTAGATACATTTTTGAAAAGTCTACATTTCATAAACGTTTTGGGATTTAAGGTGATGACCAGATTGACTGTCACTGTCTTATGAAAAGAGTCTATAGAAAGTACAAAAGAAAAGCATTTATTTGAAATCTTTTGCAACATCAAAAATGTCCTTCCTGTCGCTTTTGATCAATTGAATCCACTCTTGCCAAACAAAACATTAATTTCTGTCAGTTTTGCACTCGCTCAGCTCTAAAGTGTGCACCACTGCTCTGTCCTTTGCTGTAAAAAAAAGACGAATGGCTCTAATACGGCCTGTTTTGTCCTCTGAGATCTCCTATTTGACATGCTGATGACCCAGTGTGTGTTGCAGTTGATCATCTGTGTCTCTTTCATCCACAGGCTTTAGTCTGGAGCTCCAGCATGTGAGAGAAAAGCGGCGGCGCGTGACGGACACTCAATCAATTATAATGTTGGTCACGTCCAGCCTGGAGTCGAGCGCTGTTGTGCCGTAACACTCCAAAATAAAACATCACACACGCCGATGAATAAACAACACCCTCGACAAACCTGCACTCGTTCAAACACCACGGGATGCCTGACATTTACTTATTTCTTATATCCCCGGTTTGCTGATCAAATGCTTCTCTCCAGTATATCAGCCGTGCTCTGAGACAGGCTGACGCTCTTATTGTGATTGTTGCAAAATGAATATTATATCATAGCTCTATGTATTACAGTTGAAGTCAGAGGGCCCTATCATACACCCGGCGCAATAAGACGCAAGACGTGTTTGCTGCGATGTGTTGCTATTTTGAGACCAGCGAAACCCTAATTTTCCCGTTTTGTGCCACGTTGTTCAAATAGCAAATCCATTTGCGCCACTTTGTGGACTCATGGGTGTGCCGGTCTAGAATGGAGGTGTGTTAAGACGCATTGTTGGCGCGTTGCTATGTGGAGGAACTAAAATAGACTGTGCAAAAGTCCAGCTCAGAGCGCGTTAGTTGTGCGCCTTAAACGTGTACCCACAGGATGTACAGCAATACGCAAATATCTTTACAAATGAAAAAAAACAAAAAGGATTAAAACATTACAAAAATTATTATTTTCTACATAAATATAAAAACCACTGCCTCCATGCCTTCCTCATCTCAGGGGGCTTTTTTCAGTTTATTCATGACAACTTGCTTTTGTATAATGTTATTTTTATTATTATTTATTATATGCATATTTATATTTGTTTAATAAAAACAAGTTTAGATTTGTCCACCTGTCAGGTTTTGGAGACGTCTGCATCACCATATGGGGATAAGAACAGGACGTGTGTTTGGATAAAACTCAGTTTTTTGACCACACTTCATTATTATTGTATATTTATTCGTTTGCTGGAAATTAGAGCTGAATTTAGAAATATTTTTTGAAACAAATCTTTGTGCTTAACAAATTAAGTTAATTATGTAGGCTAATGGATGTCTTCAGTGGAGTGCGTACAACACAGTTTCCTTATCCATGAAAGTGAAGGAGTAAGTGAAGAGAAAGTGAAAGTAAAGAGGCTGAATAGAGGAGGCTCGTTCTTTGTCCTCGCGCTGCAGGTGCTCTGTTCAACTGTTTTCTCGCTAGTGAAGCGTTCAGTTTTTCCACTTACAAAGTCCGCCATGTAAATAACAAATGCAGCATGGCGCGACGCAACTGACTCTTAAAGGGAATGGGAGATGAGACTCTGATTGGTTTATTCTCAAAACACACCCAGAACTCATTAAGAGAATAAGCTCAACCCTGTTAGACCATGCGTCAGGGTGCAGACCATATTTTTCTGTCCTTAAAATAGCAAAAGTGGATCCGGACACGCTCTTAATGCTATTGCACCATGCGCTTTAGACTTTGCGCCTATATCGTTAAAATGGAGCCCAAAATTATACACCCTCCTTCTCTTTTTTTAAATATTTCCCAAATGATGTTTAACAGATTCAGGAATTTTTCACAGTATTTCCTATAATATTTTTTTCTTCTGGAGAGAGTCTGATTTGTTTTATTTTGGCTAGAATAAAAGCAGTTTTTAATTTGTTTTATTATTATCGTATGCATTGTCTCACCCTGAAGAACTCTTTGGTGGAGCCCGAATCGAGAGTCCCGTAGGCGATCTCTGTCTGCTTGGCCAGGTCTTCTGCGCTCTCGATGGGAGACACCATTCTCTCCACGGTGAGGAAAGCTGCCAGGTTTGCAGTGTAGGAGGAAATAATGATGAGAGTGAAGAACCACCAAACTCCTCCGACTATACGCCCAGACAGAGACCTGAGAGAGAAAGAAACAGCATAAACTGTAAAAACAAATCCATAAATTATTATCCTTATTTTGTAATTCATGTTTTTATTTTCACCCGTTTATTTATGCTTTTGAATTGCATTATGGGACCTTGGCCCAATCCCAATTCTACCCCTTAGCCCTTCCCCTTATCCCTACCCCTCGTTTTGCGCGTTCACGTGAAGGGGTAGGGGTGTCCCAATTCTCTTTATCTTGAAGGAGTAGGGCTAAGGCGAAGCGCTAGATAGCCCTTGAAACAGAGATTTTTCAGGACCACACTCAAAACCAAGGGGTAATAAAATTTCCCAGAATACACCATCTACAACGAGAGCATGGCTGCACACAGAAGTCAGGAGATGCACAAATTAGTATTTTTTGTCATTATTACGAATTTTTACAACACACAAGCAAATGTTTTAATACATTCATAACGGCGTTCGTGTTTTACCGTCATGCTTTAAAAAAACGCTAAAATAAAAACCAAGAAATTTCACTATCTATAATCCCTAATAATAACTCCAGTATAGCAGTCCCACAACATTCTATCACTCGATGACACTCGAATACCCTGTCAGAACAGTCTAGTGGCTGTGAATGACCTTTTTACAGTGTCTGCAATAATGTTAATGTTGTTTTTGTGTGTTTACACGGATGAATATGGCCACGGTGTAAATACACAGTACAGTTACGAGCTTATTGCCACATTATATGGTTATGATAACATGATATATGCTTTCAGTGATTTCCTGAAGATAAATACCAAAAAAACCGCAACTGGAATAACTACAGCAGTCGTCGATCTCATATGAAGCAAGAGATCGCGATGACATATAATGACGTTTTTTCTGTATTGCTGATTTAGGTTGTGACGTCAGGTGACCAAAATTCAATGTCTAGCCAACTTCTAAGGACAACGTTATTCATTCATTCATTCATTCATTTTCTTTTCGGCTTAGTCCTTTTATTAATCAGGGGTCGCCACAGCGAAATGAACCGCCAACTTATCCAGCATATGTTTTACGCAGCGGGATGCCCTTCTAGCTGCAACCCAGTACTGCTAAACATCCATACACTCTCATTCACACACACACACACACACACACACACACACACACACTCATACACTATGGACAGTTTAGCTTACCCAATACACCTATGGCGCATGTGTTTGGACTGTGGGGGAAACCGGAGCACCCGGAGGAAACCCACGCCAACATGGAGAGAACATGCAAACTCCACACAGAAATGCCAACTGGCCCAGCCGAGGCTCGAACCAGCAACCTTCTTGCTGTGAGGCGACAGCGCTACCCACTGCGCCACCGCTCCGCCCGCACAACGTTATTTTGACATCAAATGATGTAGATATTTGGTTGATTTTAGGTTGTGTTGGAAAGTGACCAAAATCCATCGTCGAGCCAACATCTTAAACCAACGTCAAATACTGACATTTATTCGTCAGGTATGGCAACCAAGTGGTAACATCCGTACGTAAAGCTGTAAGGCAAGGCAAGTTTATTTATATAGTACATTTCATGCACAGTGGCAATTCAAAGTGCTTTAGATAAACAGGAATAAAAAGAGACAAGTATAAAAAAATATATATATATAAAAAACAAATAATATAAAAACAGGTTAAAAAACAGATAAAAACAGCTGTTAAAACAGGTTATAAAAGAAATGAAAAAGAAAAAGACATAATAGTGCGATCTGTCTGATGTAGCACAGTGCTCATTCAGTAAAGGCACAGCTAAACAGATGTGTTTTAAGTCTGGATTTGAATGTACCTAATGTTGGAGCACATCTGATCATTTCTGGAAGCTGATTCCAGCAGCGGGGGGCGTAATAGCTGAAGGCCAATTCACCCTGCTTTGACTGAACTCTTGGAATTTCTAATTTATATGATCCTAAAGATCTGAGTGATCTATTAGGTTTGTATTCAGTGAGCATATCTGTGATGTATTGAGGTCCTAGGCCGTTTAGTGATTTATAGACTAGTAGTAATACTTTAAAATCTATTCTGAATGTGACTGGGAGCCAATGTAAAGACCTGAGGACAGGTGTGATGTGCTCTGATTTTCTGGTTCTGGTCAGAATCCTGGCAGCAGCGTTCTGGATGAGCTGTAACTGTCTGACTGTCTTTTTGGGAAGGCCAGTGAGGAGTCCATTACAGTAATCCACTCTGCTGGTGATAAAAGCATGAACAAGTTTCTCTAAGTCCTCAATGGAAACAAAGCATCTAATTCTTGCAATGTTTTTGAGATGATAGTATGCGGATTTAGTTACTGCTTTGGCATGACTACTGAAACTCATATCTGACTCCAGAATAACACCAAGATTCTTGACCTTATTTTTTGTTGTTTGACCCTTAGAGCCAAAGTACGCATTCACCTTGAGAACCTCATCTCTGTTCCCAAACGCAATGACTTCAGTTTTCTCTTTGTTTAACTAAAGAAAGTTTTGGCACATCCAACTGTTAATTTCATCAATGCATTGGCAGAGGGTGTCAATGGGGCTGAAGTCATTAGGCAGTAAGGCTAAGTAGATCTGAGTGTCATCAGCATAGCTGTGGTAGGAGATTTGGTTCTTTCTCATTATTTGGCTTAGTGGGAGCATATAAAGGTTGAACAGGAGAGGTGCCAGAATTGAACCTTGTGGGACTCCACATGTCATGGGTGTCCACCTCGACCTATGGTCACCTATACTGACATAGTAACCTCTCCCTTCAAGGTAAGATCTGAACCATTTGAGGACCATCCCAGACAGCCCAACCCAGTTTTCCAGCCTATCCAGAAGTATGCTGTGATTGACAGTGTCAAACGCAGCACTGAGATCGAGCAATACCAGCACTGTTAGTTTGCCTGAATCTGTATTTAGGCGGATATCATTGATTATCTTTATAAGGGCACTCTCTGTACTATGATGTGCTCTGAACGTGTTAACCTGGTTAAAAACTACTTTTTCAATGATTTTGCCAATGAAAGGGAGATTTGAAATTGGCCTGTAGTTGCTCAATAGGGTGTTATCCAGGTTGCTCTTTTTCAAGAGGGGTTTAACAACTGCAGTTTTAAGTGAGTTTGGGAAAGTCCCTGAGAGAAGTGAAGCATTTACCACTTTTAGGAGATCCATTTCTAGACAGTTAAACACTGTTTTGAGGAATGATGTGGGGAGTGTGTCAAGACTGCAGGTTGACGTTTTCATAATTTGCAAGATCTCTTCTAAGATTTTACCATCAATTGCCATGAAATCAGACATATTGTCTGATTTCTTAAGTTGTGGTTGAGCCTGTCTGACGTCGATACAACTTGGCTGATTGGATGAGCTGATTGCCTTTCTGGTATTATAGATCTTGTCAGTAAAGAAATGAGCAAACTCATTACATTTGCCTTCAGAGAGTAGTTCACTGGGAATCCTACCGGGGGGGTTATGAGTCCCTCTACCGTTGCAAAGAGGGTGCGAGCGTTATTTAGGTTGCTGTTTATAAGGTTTGAAAAGAAAGTCTGCCTAGCAGTGTTTAGCTCCACATTAAAAGCATGAAGGCCGTCTTTATAGATGTTATAATGTAACATCATTAGACGTTGATATTTGGTTGATTTCAGGCTGGACGTTGGACATAGACGTCACCCTGATGTTGGGTTCTGACGTCAACCCGATTTTCATTTCCAAACATGATGCAACGTCCCCACGATGTTGGGGTACAACGTCAGTCTGATGTCCTGTTGGCGTCCTGTGCCTGCTGGGTATTTACATCCATAATAATGAATGTTTTTATTCCCCCCCATATATTTCTGCTTTTGAATTGCATTATGGGAGCTTGATCTTTCTTCCAACAACTTTTCTTTTTAATCTTTCGTAGATTTAATCAAATCTTTCTTTTTAACCGTAAAAAGTTCAAAAATGTGACTTTTATGAACATTTTTAATAGTTTAAAGAGCTATATTGTCTTGGTTGATGTTGTATGTTATGCTACAAAAACCTGGTAATAAGCTGCCAACACATTTTTTGTTATTTTACACACTTATCTCTTTGTATATATTATTTCTTATTATCTTATTACTAAAATATCAATAAAAGTCACTTTGTTAAACTGTAGAGTTTAATTTTCAGCATCACAAGTTGACATGGTTAATCCATATTTGACCCAATGTTGGACTACAACTACCCAGCATTTATCTATTTACATCCATAATAATGAATGTTTTTCCACATTTAAGAGCACCAAATTTATGAAATATCCCAAATGGAAATACAAACTCCATTCATTTGACCAAAAATACAGCTAAAACTGTAATATTGTGATCTATTATTAACATTTTAACAATGAAGGATAGAAAACATTTACATTTAGTCATTTGGCTGACGCTTTTATCCAAAGCGACTTACAAGTATTATGCAGAGGCCAATTATCACTGCAGAGCAAACGGGGGTAAGGTGTCTTGCTCAAGGACACTTCAGTCATTGTCTGCTGGCACTGAGATTCAAACCCACAACCTTCTGCTTACAAGTCCAACTCTCTAACCACCAGACCACGACTAACCAAGAAAAGACAATCACAGCTTCTGTTTCATGCTGATTTTAAACTACTGAAGGAGAAATGTGTAAGCTTGGCACGTAAGGAAGCATAAAAATGGATTTGTTACTGTTCAGTATCAGTCTGTGAACCTGATATGCCTCCATCTGATTGCTTTTCCAAAGACAACTTTAACATTATGCCGTTTGAAATATCACATCTGTAATCTGTGGTTTCCATTTAGCTGACAAACAATCATCAATTACGAACAGGTACAGAGATCTAGTAATATTATTTGGAGTCCTACATCAGTCATTACTAAAAAAAAAACCCAGCATTGGTGAAGAGTAACATATGCGATGTTTCATTTAGCATTTTCTGTCATAATTTAAGACTTAATTTTCTCACTCTGCAAGATGGTGATATTACATTTGTGCTTTAGAAATGACTTTACACTATTTCAAGTGACAGAACTCTCATTATAAGACCGCAGCACGTCTGTGAAACCTGCAGTAAATACAGAAAAATTAGTCTCCGATGAGATCTCGTTAAAAGCGTGCCATTCTCTCTCTTAGACTAATCTACTGAAACACACAGTTCATCAATAACAATGACACAACTCGGAGATTCATTCAAACACCATAGTAAAATTTAATTACCCTAAAACACCAGGCAAATGCATAATATATTGCGATACGCTGCAGGGAACGGAAAGGTTTCTTCATAAAGCTGTGATAGCAATAAACGCTGGTAAAAGATGTAAATGGAACTGCCCAATTGAGTGTCAAGTCAAATTACGCCATTTATTATTGAATCCTCTCAGAAGAAAACGAATCTATCCGTTTATTTGGTTTCTGGTCCATTTAACAAAGTCCGCTTACACTCTCCCAAAGAAAAACTATATTATCTCACACTGATTATCTTAAGCAACTAACACTGAATTAGATTGGAATGTGAACGCATTTAAAATGTAAAGCATTAATACAGTTATTTGACTATTAACCCTGTAAAGCCGCACGTATCATATTTTTCATATAACCAGATACTCAAGTTTCTAAGACCTATATAATATCAACCTGATTCATTTTTGGCTTGAAAACCTGTTGTATATAATTTGATACTTGTATTTTGCCCTCTTGTGGATTTTAAAAAAAACGGGTAGCACATTCTGTCAGCTTCAAAATGTCTATCCGAATAAACTACCACCTTAAATTATCATGAAAAAACAGGGGTAGCGCATCCTGTCAGTTTTAAATGTCTATCAGAATGAACTACCACTACTGACTAATGTGCTACCCGTTTTTATACTCTTATTTAAAATATTCGTTTATTCTGATCATTACGGTAGCTCGAAATTATGAGCGGGACATCCGATGCACTGCATTTCAATTTGAAAGGGTTTTGGGCGAGCGTAGTACATGAGGTAGCACATTCTGAGAAGTAGGTCAGATCGTCAAGAACACCGGAAAAGAAATGGATTTAAAAATTAGCGCTTACATTCTAACCAATCATGTTTAAGATGTGGTTTGGGTTATGTGGAATTAGCCCAATCACAACGCAGTGCTCGTGCTGCTATTGTCCAATTATTGCGATGAAACGGGATGTTGGGGGCGGAGCGAAACAGTCGCGGTTCACGGTTAAAAACAGGTAAGTGACAAAAAAGTTAAAATGTGATGATTGACATTGATGTTTTTTAAGTACACCGGTCAAAATGTGGATAATGACGGTTATTAACACAAGCCACGGGTTTTATTACTGATTTGTTTGTTTGAATTGCCGCTGGATAAACAAATGAAAGGGATTCTGAGGTAACGTTACAGTTTCGAGAGGATCAGTCGATGATTTATTTATTTATTTTTATCGCAGATTAAGTAATGTACCGACCGACACGAACTGTAGAAACCGGAGAAGTTTAAGATGATCGGATTTTTAAGAGGCTCAGACCGCCGTGTTTACAATTACATCCGCACCGATAGCTTTACTGCATCTGCGCATGCGCCACACTAAGCTTTCTAGTGAATTCAGCACAGGGGAAATGATCAGTTGGATAAAAGGTTCCGAAACTGATTCCAACAGCAATTATGTTTGCCATAAGGACTAAGTTACATTTTTTCATTTTTTTTCAAGCTGTCTTTATCAATATTGTCATAGTTATAATATTTTTCTTCAACAGATATAGCAGAGAAAGTCTTTACCTCTGAAGTTACGTTCTGATTAAAAAAATTCGTTTGAAATGACGGGATTTATGTATCTTTTTTAAAGGCATATTATTATTATATTCTGCGGTGGCGCAGTGGGTAGCACAATCGCCTCACAGCAAGAAGGTCGCTGGTTCGAGCCTCGGCTGGGTCAGTTGGCATTTCTGTCTGGAGTTTGCATGTTCTCCCCGTGTTCGCGTGGGTTTCCTCCAAGTGCTCCGGTTTCCCCCACAAGTCCAAAGACATGTGGTATAGGTGAATTGGGTAAGCTAAAATTGTCCGTAGTGTGTGTGTGTGAATGAGTGTGTGTGGATGTTTCCCAGTGAAGGGTTGCGGCTGGAAGGGCATCCGCTGCGTAAAACATATGCTGGATAAGTTGGCGCTTCATTCCGATGTGGCGACCCCGGATTAATAAAGGGACTAAGCCGAAAAGAAAATGAATGATTATTCAGGAAAAAATACTACAGTAATTTATAGTAAGTATTATATTGTTTTTGAACCATACTACAGTAAAGTGTATTATACTGTATGGATTAGAGTTTAGATAGTTTAGAGTTTAGTTTGATTTACTGTTTAATTAAGAACTTTGTTAATGAAGGCATACTGTAGTATTATCTATAGTGAAATTATAAACTGTAGCAATTACAGTTGTATACTTTAGTTTTTACTACAGTAAACTGTGGTGTATTGTAGTATAATTTATATAGTTAAACTTACAGTATTGGGTATTTTTTATATTGCTATAGTTGTGTTACTATAGCAACTATAGAATTACCTAAACTAAAGTACTGGGGCTGCACGGTGACTTAGTGGTTAGCACTGTGGCCTCACAGCAAGAATGTCGCTGGTTCGAGTCCCGGCTGGGTCAGTTGGCATTTCTGTGGGGAGTTTGCATGTTCTGCCCGTGTTGGCGTGGGTTTCCTCCGGGTGCTCCGGTTTCCCATTCCAAATACATGCACTATATGTGAATGTGAGAGTGTGTAAGAGTGTTTCCCAGTAATGGGTTGCGGCTGGAAGGAAATCCGCTGGAATAGTTGTCGGTTCATTCCGCTATGGCGACTCCTGATAATTAAGGACTAAGCCGAAGGGAAATTAATGATAGATTAAGTACTTTACTGTAGTGTTGTTCAAAAGCACTATAGTTTTTATGTACTATAAATTACTATAGTATTTTTTCATAAATAAATAATGTGAATTAAAATGGTTAATTAGCAATGCTTATAAACTAATCCATTACAATGGTCTATGCCTGCATACACTATTTTTTTTTATATCAAGCTACGTCTTTATTATAGTTATAATAAAGAAAACAAAATTGAAGTGCAAAACCAGAGCCTTATTTAAATAATCTACATTTTTTTATTCTTGTAATTATTATACTTTATAGAGATTTTTATTCCATAGATGTTTTTATTCCTTTATTTCATTTATTTCTCATTTGCTGTATTGTTTTTATTTTTTTATTTGATGATGTTTACATATTTTATACATATCTAACATGCTTTGGCAATACTGTACAAAATGTCAGCGGCAGATTTTACCTGTCAGTGGGTGCGCATGGCTCCTGAATAGAAAAGTAAAAAGTAAAACAAATAGTGGATTTCTTTTTTTACTTCAACCCGTTGAAAAGAAACGGTGTATAATGAATAAAAATATTGTTAAAAATGACTTTTTAGTCGCATGTAGGTAACCATGTGCCGTGGATAAAAGGTGTGTTTCAATCCGGCTACCACCGCAAGTATATTTCAAACCTTCGGGAAGCACTGCAATGCTTATAAACTAATCCATTACAGTGATCTATGCCTGCATGCACTCATTTTTTTTATATTAAGCTACGTACCCGTCATTATTGTTCTGAATAAGCAACCTCTACAAGAGAAACATGCATATTTAAAAATATATATAATTAGTGCAAAACCATCAACAAAAGCATATACAATCCATGAACAACCTTGGAGTAACAGCTATATATAAAATGTTTCTCAATGGAAAACCTGACCATTGTGCTCTATTAGTGTGACCAGTCCTTTAAACTAACTAATATAGTGTTCACCACTGAGGATGTGTCTGTCAGCAGTGATGTCATAATGCCCTTTAAATACCTGATGTCACAGTGTCTGCTTTTAGCTTCTGATGTCAGCTGTTTTTCTGCAGCTTTTATGAATAATTTGACTTGAATCTGTCAAGTCATGATGTCGATTATAGTTCAGCTCAGTAAACTTTGTGTATTTCAAGTGTGCGACTGTATCCGTACTGTCACTGCACTGCTCAGAAATAAATTTTAAATGCAGAGAGAGCGAGGTGCTGACCCCATCTGAAGAGTCCTGTCCTCAGAGAATACCTGTACTGACGAGAGAGCACAATCGCACCTTTAAAGGACAAACCTCTCCATATCCAGGGCCAAACCAAATCTGCAGACTTTTTTTTGGGAGGGGGGAGTACAGTAACTGAAAACATAAAATGTTAAATGAAAAGTAATAACTCTTAAACTTTTATTTAAGGCTACAATGCAAATCCAATTACATCCACTTATTTGGTAAACAAAGCAAGTCTCTCATATAATATATCTACCAAAAGACAGAAAATAAAAACGGATAGATATATATTAACACACATTTATATAAGCAAATAGATATACTCAATGATGGAATAAAAAATCATCAGAATAAATATTGTATAATAAAAACTCATCCTCAAATTCAAATACAACAGCCCACAAGATAGCAGCCCCGAGTACAATATGAGTGCAAGGCTGCTACTGAGGTTAGATACACGATAGTGGTTGGAAGTTCGGATCTTTAATGTAAACCGGATCTTTCGTGACAGTCCTCCCATGTTAGGACTCAACATACCAAAAATATGTAGTCAGCAATCATAATTTCAGTCAGTTAAAACATCACCATCTGAAAAGTTTCTTACAATTAAGTTTTGCAACTGAAGCATGATTCACTTATTTAAATTCTTTCTGCTATAAAATAAAGTTACGTTTCGCCAGATCCTCTCATTTAAACCCTTGGTTTTCCCGCGCTGCAGTTGTTCAAGTTTAGTTCAGTCACAGCAGGCTGTCATGTACTGTTTGTGTTCGATTCACTGAATCACACATGCGCAGTATTATCAGTTCACCGGTTCTCAAATCTGATCTCAGTGTACGGTTCTAATAACTGAATAACTCAGTATATATTGGTTTATTTCGAGTCAGAGGGGGTATCAGGCATGTTAAAAATAAGTAGTTTGTGGATAAGAGCTTACCGGAGACGTGAATCATTTCAAATGATTCAGTTCGATTTGGTGAACTAGTTTAACTGGTTCACTTAGAAAATCCGGTTATAAAACGATTAATTTGTGATCAGGATCACTAATACGGAAATAAAACCCATTATTGGGCACAAATGTGTTAAGTTAATACTTTTAAGTGTCTGCTCGGGTCGTATTTAATGTTGTCACCATGCTGCTGTCATGTCCACTCGTTGTTTTTGTCGCGGAAGCAACAGCGAGGATGACTGGAGCTGAATTATCAGTGACTCCAGCCACCCAAGCCATAGACTTTTCTCTCTGCTACCCTCAGGCAGACGGTTCCGCAGCATCCGGACACGCACCAGCCGACTGAAGGAAAGCTTCTTCCCTCAGACTATCAGGCTGATGAACACTTAACACAACCCACACAGACTCTTCCATACCCCTCACTGCACACCATCAATATGTAGCATGCACTGCACTTTAACCAATCCATACTTGAAACAATACTGCCTACAACTATGTGGACACCTATTCATTGTACATATCGCTGTCAACTTTACATTGTCGTTGTACTTGCACTGTCTGTATTTTGCACTGTCAATTTATTTGCACTGTCTTTGTATTTGCACTATCTGTATTTTGTACTGTATGGAGCCAGCACCTAAGCTTTTCACTCATCATAGCACACGTGCTGCTGATGATGTGACAATAAAAGTGATTTGATTTGAGAACCGGCTTGATCTGGCCAGTGGCATCAGAATTACAGACTCTGAAGTGTCGTACGAGACAAACACCTGCAGCGCAAAGTAAATAGATTTACTTCTAAAAGGCGTACAGTAGGCGCATGTATTAAATACATTTACAAAGACGAAAACGAAGGACGTTTTTGCTATAGTTTTAGTTAGTTTCAGTTAGTTTTGTATGTACACAATACAGTTTCAGTTAGTTCTAGTTTTTTAAAAACTCATTTTTATTTTTATTTCAGTTAAAATATCGTTTGTTATCGTTTGTTTCCGATAACTATAATAACCTTGGTGTGAAATTCAGAGATTTCGGCTTGATTATGCATTCAAACAAAATGATATAAAATTAATACTTTTCTCTAACCATAAAGCACTTTTTTTTTGTCTTTTAGTAGATACTTACTAATTAAATCCTCATTAATATCGTTATCACAACAAATACCATAAAATATTGTGATATATTTTTAAGTCTGTATTAATGCCCATCCCTGCTGCTGGATGAACTGATAAGACTGCTTTTGATAAGAGTGCTTTTGTTGGCTGTGTGTGGTTGTGTTTATTTATGAGCATCTCCAGAGCTGCTGATGCGGAGTCTGAGCGTGTGCTGTCACTATGACGATGATGATGCGCAGCTTTCATAGAGGTCATAAAGCAGTGCACTGATGCTCTGCTGCGATTTCTTGTGTCATATTTAGATGGGAATCCACAGATGGCGTGGTTTGTTGTCACTCTGCACTTTCTTTTTTTATAGCATCTGATTCACTGAAGGAATTTGTGTAAACAGATTTATTGGGTCGCAGTTTCCCATTGGACTGGTCCTGAGTTCTGCCTGTTGAGCAGACTAATGTGATCAGGCACACTGGGAATGTACGGCATTGTTCCTCAATCGCCCTGTTTTTATTCTGCATCATGACGCTCAAATAATATTTAATCCTATGTGATTGAATTGCATATATTCAATTCAATAATTGCTTTATTGGCATGACAAGTGTTACAAATGTATTGCCCAAGCATTTATAAAGTTTACATTAAAAATAAAAGAACATGCATATATATAATTAAAAAAAAAACACAGTAAACACAGTAAATAATAGTAGTAGTAAAAAAAAAAGATATATACATATAATAATTAAATAAAAATAAAAAGAATATATCACATTATTATTATTCAATATATCATATTATTCATATATATTAATAATAATAATAAAAAAATAGATCAGAATACATTGTACATTTAACAATCAACATTGCATATAACTTTCCATTCATTTGGGTTGCATGGTTTTAACATAAACATTAAACCAAGAAATGAAACAAATAGCTGAAATATAGTATTAATAGGCTGAATATGCTTTAAATACTCACTAACAAGATTTAGGGTGCTTTCACACTTGGTTCAATTGCCTGGAACGTACCCAAGTTCGATTGTCCCCCCTTGCCACCTTCTCGGTTGGTTTGTGTTCACACTGTCTGTTTTCTTTCTGAACCCCGGTACGCTTGCATCATCGAGCTGCTGTTGTTTGTACGGCTGTTGCTAGGTGACGGACACGGAAAACGTACGCACATTGCGGTGGTTCTGCTTTTACTGAATCTTTTGGTTTTGGACATACAGAAAGCGACTCGCGTTTATCTGCCGCAAAAATATTATAAACGTTCAGAACATAACGCGATGTCTGCAGAAGCTGTTTTTGGAGGAGACAAGCAGACATTATTACTGTGATTGCCCTGGCTCAGTCCCGCTTTTCACCAAGGTACAGTATGTGATAAACAGACACACACGAATGAATGTTATGAAAACGATTGTTTGTTGTACAGTTGGCGGTTCACTTCCGTTATTTGGTACGATTGCATTCATACCGTACCACCTCTTTCAGGCGGACTCAGGTATGGTTCGTGGGTGCGCACCTGAGTTCAGATGACATGTTCACACTAGCTAAACGTACCGTACTCTGACGTCAAACGAACCCAGGTGCGGACCAAAAGT
>CAIGQV010019070.1:2142891-2161609 GCA_903798115.1 Danio jaintianensis | reverse complement strand
CCGCGCGTGTGAGGAACAGCTGATGGTGACCATAGCAAAGACAAACGGCAGAGGATCACGAGTTTAGAAACGCATTTATTTCGCTAAAGGAAGAAGCACGCGTCACGTTTTCAACGTGGTTTTGGACGCAATATGTGAATAGCCCTATAAAGATTTAACCTGAGAGATACAGTACAAGCACTGATCTATAATAGATAAGTGATTACAAGCCGCGCGGGGCGATTACAACTTGTAACACACAATTAAACACACGTTTTGCAAACTACACAAAACCAGGCAACAATTTTAATTACACTTACATGTTATGATCCGAAGGAAGAAAAAACTGGTCCATATGAACTGCAACAGTTACTGACAAAGTCTGACAAAGTCCCATACATAATAGTCTCTGCTGCTCCTTGCTCTAATAGCAAATGGCCGGCGAATCCCACATTGCAGCGTAGGTTATTGTATTAAAAATCAGAAAAATGACAGGAACAAACACAGCACACGGTTGGCTATACTGTGGTGTCGTTGTGAAAACGAACTTTAACCCTTTATTCCCCGCAGCCGAATCTCCATCAGTCAGTGATCGTCATCTTCGCGTCATGATCAGTCCAGTGATCCTCAGCGCTCTGCTAGTGTCTGAAGTGAAATGCGCGTTCACATTTTACCGGATCTGGAACTACATATTTGGTGATGTACCGCATTGACGTCGACGCGTTCAAGCAAAAGATCCGAACCCAACTCGATTCATTCATTCGACTCTGAGTCGACTATTTTGTTAAAGAATCAATAGTTTTAAACACTGTGCACTTTCAGATTTAAACCTCAGCTGGATGTTTTCATTCACTTAGAGTTGTGCTACACACTACATGGAAGCTCATTTTCAAAAACCCATAATAGAGGCTCTTTAAAGTGACAGTCACCTAAACAGCACAATTAGGATCAAAGCCTAAAAGAGTCAGTTTCAGAAAGTTATAAAACATTATTTGTGTGGTATTTTGAGCTGAAACTTCAAATACTCACTCTAGGGACATCAGAGACTTATTTTATCTTGTAAAATGGACCCTATTTAAAGAGAATAATGCATCAGAACACATTGTGTTAAATGTGCTCTAATGCATCATAATGTATATACATGAATGTATGGATGCATTTATTAATATAATTTTGATTGGCGTTTTTATTACTTTTAGTTAAGTTTTAAGTTAAATGAAATTTTATTTTTATGTTTTATCTATAGTGACCATGTCATGAATTGCTAAATATTTACATTTTAACCAAACAAACAACAACAAAACTCCAGAAACCAATGTTTTTAGTAAGAAACATAATCAAACACTTGCATATTTTATAGAACTGTTTTGGGCACATTTTCAAATTGCATTCTTGTATTGCAAAATTAATTCTCGCCACTTTGATTTCTAGGTTTTCATTAACATTTCATAATTAGGATGCTTTCACAGCTGCCTCATTTAGTTCGGTTAAAACGTATTAGAGTTTGCCTTTTTGGTGCGGTTGGTTTGGGCAGGTGTAAAAGCAGCAATCATACTCTGGTGCACTCCAGATCAGCCCAAATATACACTCACCGGCCACTTTATTAGGTACACCTTACTAGTACAGGGTTGGGCCCCCTTTTGCCTTCAGAACTGCCTTAATCCTTCGTGGCATAGATTCAACAAGGTACTGGAAATATTCCTCAGGGATTTTGGTCCATATTGACATGATAGCATCACGCAGTTGCTGCAGATTTGTCGGCTGCACATCCATGATGCGAATCTCCCGTTCCACCACATCCCAAAGGTGCTCTATTGGATTGAGATCTGGTGACTGTGGAGGCCATTTGAGTATAGTGAACTCAATGTCATGTTCAAGAAACCAGTCTGAGATGATTCACGCTTTATGACATGATGCGTTATCCTGCTGGAAGTAGCCATCAGAAGATGGGTACACTGTGGTTATAAAAGGATGGACATGGTCAGGAACAATACTCAGGTAGGCTGTGGCTTGACACGATGCTCAATTGGTACTAATGGGCCCAAATTGTGCCAAGAAATATCCCCCACACCATTACACCACCACCACCAGCCTGAACCATTGATACAAGGCAGGATGGATCCATGCTTTCATGTTGTTGAGGCCAAATTCTGACCCTACCATCCAAATGTTGCAGCAGAAATCGAGACTCATCAGACCAGGCAACGTTTCTCCAATCTTCTATTGTCCAATTTTGGTGAGCCTGTGCGAATTGTAGCCTCAGTTTCTGTTCTTAGCTGACAGGAGTGACACCCGGTGTGGTCTTCTTCTGCTGTAGCCCATCCGCCTCAAGGTTGGACGTGTTGTGCATTCAGAGATGCTCTTCTGCAGACCTCGGTTGTAACGAGTGGTTATCGGAGTTACTGTTGCCTTTCTATCAGCTGGAACCAGTCTGGCCATTCTCCTCTGACCTCTGGCATCAACAAGGCATTTGCGCCCACAGAACTGCCGCTCACTGGATATTTTCTCTTTTTCGGACCATTCTCTGTAAACCCTAAAGATGGTTGTGCGTGAAAATCTGAAATACTCAGACCAGCCTGTCTGGTACCAACAACCCTTTCTTCCCCATTCTGATGCTCGGTTTGAACTGCAGCAGATCGTCTTGACAATGTCTACATGCCTAAATGCATTAAGTTGCTGCCATGTGATTGGCTGATTAGAAAATTGTGTTAGCAAGCAGTTGGACAGGTGTACCTAATAAAGTGGCTGATGAGTGTATAAGCAAATCCTGAAGCTTTTTGTTTGTGTTGAGAATGTGAACCGACCTCGGAGTGATCGAAATGCGAAAAGAACTTCGCTTTTTTGGACTAAACCAGCTGCCGTAGTCAGCTGCGACCTGCATTCTGGGATGAGAAAAGTTTTTATTATGCTTTACTATAATTATGGCTACAGACCAACGTAGAGTTGTGAGGAAGTCCATAATGTCTGCTGACTTTTCCTCCGCTCTTTGTTTACTTTGGTGTTTTGTGCATGTGAGTTTGCCACACATTAATTCTGATGCAGTTCAGGAAATTTGTCTAACCAACAACTGATGTGGATGTTGTCACATGACTGCTTTTTAGTTCACTTCAACTGGTTCAGTTCAGAGCATTCGGTCTGGTGTAAAACGGAACCAAAACGGCTGAAAAAACCTACAAAGTATCCTTTTTAACCTTGAAAGCACCTTTAAAATCATATCAGTGGCCTCTATTTGTAATGCATAAAGATTCTCTCTGTAAAGCATTACATGGCATCACATAAAATGTTTTGAAGCATTTTATTTAAAAAGAGGCAAGAATGTTTGATTTGTCGAGGAAAAAGCGTGCAATTTCCTCAGTGTCTGCCTGACTGACAGCCTAATCCAGACTGCAGTGGTGATATTGATGGAAAGTCCTGATGTCAGGGAGGAGAGCAGGAGACACACACGCACGCACGCACGCACACACACACACACACACACACACACACACGCGCGCACACACAGACAGTTGAAACTGAAGGACAAACAGTCCTCCTCTTTGCATGTTCTCTCAGCCCATGTGAGACTTGATAATAGAGAATCAATTTGCTACAGCTGCTGTTTACACACAGACACATTGGCTTGATTGTTTACTGGACATCTGCGTTAAATTACACTTAAAGTGTGTCTGTGTGCTTCGCTGAGATCTAGAAATCATCAAACACCATTGGTGATGCTTTTGCCCTCAGTAATGTGGCGTCGTTCTCAGTGACATGCCGACCCAGAAATAAGTGATTTACTGTAATTAGAGCGTATCATTATAAGCAGTGTTTATAACTGCTTAATATCTTCACAAGGTTGTTTTAATGTCAATGGAGTAAGTTACTGTGTTTTTGTATCACTTTATTATTATCATTATTAATAAAATATGTTGATTAAGAGCTGTGCACACTATACAAAAAATATATGCATTTAAAATGTATTAATTATATATAACGTATTAATTTATTAACATGGAATTAATGTAGTATTTTATTTGGAGGTACAGGGTTTGTATTTTTCGTTGTAAATGCAAGTGAAATGCTCGTTCTTTCAAGCCCTGACATCCTAAAATAAAGTATACAACATATTTTCCTGCATTTAAAAGCATGTCTGAAACATTATCATCATTTATTATTATGAATAACGTCAAGAGTTTGAATGAGTTGCATTTTTTTTTTTTTTACTTTTCAGTATTCCACTGCAACATTCATTAATTCCTTTTTAGTCCCTTTATTAATCTGGGGTCGGCACAGCAGAATGAACCGCCAATTTATCCAGCATATGTTTTACGCAGCGGATGCCCTTCCAGCTGCAACCCATCACTGGGAAACATCCATGCACACTCATTCACACACATACACTACGGACAATTTATCTTACCCAATTCACCTATACCACGTCTTTGGACTGTGGGGGAAACCGGAGCACCCGGAGGAAACCCACGCCAACATGGGGAGAACATGCAAACTCCTCCATTGCAACATGTCATTTATTATTATAAATCTTTTATGTTATATATATTTTTCTTTAATCTCTAATTTATTGAAAGATTGTTTTACAAAACAAAAAATGGAGTAAAAAAACCCAGAATTTACAATACTACCCCCCCCCCCCCTACTACTGTCTCTTTAAACAAATATATACAACATATGCAGCATTTATATTAAGCATGTGGACAAGATATGACCATGACTTATACTTGTTTTACAAAGACAGTGTTATTTTACTCCTAAATTCAATGTAAATGTTATTTATCTATTTAGTATAGGTAGGCCCACACAGAATCGGTGAATTCCGCAGATTTTTAGCCCATTAATGATTCTGTTTATTTACTCATGTAAATGTGTGTAAATTTATATTTATTCAGTTTTTAAATTAATTTCAGTATAATTATTGACTAATATGAAAATATTCATATGATTTATTTACAATACAGTTTGTAAAGTAATATATTCTGTCTTTTAGTAGATCTATTATATGAGAGACTTGCTTTGTTTACCAAATAAAGTGGATCTAATTGTATTTGCATTGTTAACATTAAATAAGTTAAAAAAAGGTATTCTTTTTTTATTTCATATATTACAGTTTTAGTTATGATACTCCCAAAATCATTCCGCATAAATCCGCAGATTTTTAACAAAATTCTCAGCAGAAATAGCAAAAAATGTCAGCAGATTCTGTCTGGCCCTAAGTATAGGGCTGCACGATATTGGAAAAAAGTGGACATATTTTGTTTTTCTGCGATTTATATTTTGCGATTATAAATGAAATTTCACAGGATGACTTTTAACTCTATTTGGAAAGAATTCGTAGTTTTACATTGATTGTGATGATTTTGTAGGGGAGTGAATCTGCATAAAAATAAGCAAATTAGAAACATAAATTAATAAAATAGAACAAAGATACAAATGAAATAAGGACTGTGTTATCATTCTCTGGAGAGTCTAACAGTAATGAGGTACAGAAATTACATAATCAAATGTAAAATAACACTTTATACAGTAGTCAACATTTGAAGTGGATCAAAAACTTTCATCAGAGTTTCCTAAAACTATTCAACAACATTCAATCTTGTCAAATGTTGACTTCTATAGTCTTCGTTCTAAATATAATTAAATACACTTAATCTTTGTTAATTCCTTGTTTACAAATACAAATATACAAATATTCTAGTGCCTAAATGGTTTAAATTAATCTAAAATCGTACATAATCACAGACCTTAAAACATATTTAAATCTTTTAAGGTTACAATTTGTTCTGAAGTGTTTTTATTTAATTACAATTTAAACTTGACATTGCAGATCCTGCGATGTGACTATTGCCCATTAGCACATTGCGATTTCGATGCTGAAACGATATATTGTGCAGTCCTAATTTAGTATGAAGTAAAGTCTCTCTCTCTATTTAATTCAGTTCAAATGATCTTTATTGGCATGACTTGTCAAGTACTGTGCCAAAGGAAATAAAATATATATACTGCATGTACATACATCAAAACAATCAGAAATTAAATAAATCAATGCACAAATAAGAAAATAACCATATTGATGTTTAAAAAATAAGGGAATTCATCTCTCCATCTCTCTCTTTCTTTCTATATGTAAATTCCCTGTTGTTTTGTTTACTTGTACTAAAGAAGGTAAATGTCAAGTAAATATTGACTTCAAGTTTAGCTTAAACCGTGAAGCAGTATTTATACATTGAAATGATGTACTGTGATGAACATTCTCTTTAAAAATGCATGCTTCGTGGAATGCGTGTGCGTGCGTGTGTGCGTGTGTGTGTGTGTGTGTGTGTGTGTGTAGAAGTGTAAATCAGTAATGTGCTTTAATGCACAGCTGCTCACCAGGCTAATGCTAATGCCGGTGTTTCTGACACCATTAACCTCTCTGAAACATTGCGGATCACTGTGAGCTCTGCCAGCGCTGCGTTTGCCAGGAATCATGTCGCTTTGTTTGTCAGAAAGCTCTCAGACACGAGTTTAAGTCCTGCGTTACAATACACACCGTGTCATGATACGCCAGTGTAAATGTTTGATAAGAAAAGGTGTGAATGTGTTGTTATAGTAGAACAGCAGTAGACGGTGTTCACAGATTCACTCGTCACAGCTTTTTTAGTTTTGGTTTTTTTTTGGGACAGATTTGTGCAGTTCAGCGGCCTCGCTTTTCCCCGGACCCCGAGCATCAATATTTCATGGCGCCGCATTCTCCAGCTATCAATAATAAAATGCTATATTCTTATAAATATTCTAAAAATAAAGTGTGATTTTCTGCCGTGCAGCTGAAGGGATGAAAGTTTAATGTTTGTCTTAAAGGAAGCTGTGAGATGGTGAGGCGGCGCTTTCTTCCTCAACGCAAAGTCCAGCTTTTATTATTATTTTTTTGTGCCGAGGCTTCTGGGTAAACCGCTGGTCAGCGCAAACTAAAGCTGAGGAATTATCTGCTTCATGAGGAAATATCTGACGTGTGCTGTAAAAAAGATCATCAGGCCTGTGGAAGGACAAGAATGTACTGCAAATAACATTTTTCTAAATATGAAGTGTGTATAAACATAGCTACGAGAAAAAAAACAACATTTAAATTCTCAGTTTCTCTAGATTTATTAGGTATGAATTTAAGTAAAATGTTAGTATTTGTTTTATTCTATAAAGTATCAGTATTATAAAATGTTTCCTCGAAATATATAATAATAATAATGATAATAATAATTCCTTACATTTATATAAAGATTTTCTGCACACTCAAAGCGCTTTACACATTTTTTGGGGGAATCTCCTCATCCACCACCAGTGTGCAGCATTGCGCCAGACCGTACACCACACATAAGCTGATTGGTGGAGAGGAGACCGAGTGATGAAGTCAATTATGGTATGGGGATAGTTAAGAGCCATGATGGACTGAGGCCAGTGGGCAAATTTGGCCAGGATGCCGGGGTTAAGCCCCTACTCTTTTTAAAAGGACATCCTGTGATTTTTAATGACCACAGAGAGTTAGGACCTTGGTTTAACGTCTCATCCGAGAGACGGCGCTCACTGAGCAGTATAGAGTCCCCATCAATATACTGGGGCGTTAGGACCCACATAGACCACAGATTGAGCGCCCCCTGCTGGTCTCACTAACACCACTTCCGGCAGTAACCTAGCTCTCCCATGTGGTCTCCCATCCAGGTACAGCCCTGCTTAGCTTCAGTGGGCGACCATGTGAGAGTTGCAGAGAGCTAGCTGCCGGCAATTATTGAAAATATAGAATTTTGTCCAAATTTAAAATCACAATATTGTAATTTACAATATTTTTTTTAAAGAAAATTACAGTTAGTCAGAATAATAAGTGTTTTCATTTTCCATTTGTTGTTATTAAAAATATGGTTTTAAGAATATTAATTTCTTGACTCAACGAAAGATAAAATAGTGCTTATGTCATCAGTATCTGGACACAACCACAGAGCTCCTGTAAACAGAAACCTGCAATAGTTGCCCCGCCTCTGAGCTCTTCTGATTGGTCCACTGCTGTGGAACTGACAGCGACGAGCTGCGCTGCATGAGATAGTTGAAGACCTTTTAAGTTGCATATTACGTTTTTGTCTCTGTATTTTCCACATTCTTACATTCTTTTTTGGATCGCTATTGACCTTAACTTGCAATGCGGAAGTACTCAAGTGTTTTGCGATTGTTTTGAAACTTCTAATTCAGTTGCCTATGGGAGAAATGACCCGGAATAATAAATGGCAAAAAACAGTTAAACTACTTGGTTTACAAACAAGTGTGTTCATGACTATACATAAAAAGAAGAAAAACATAATAAGAAAAGAAACTATCAGTTTGCAACAACAATCAGCAGAACGAGTTGTTTTTAACGTCTAAAAACCAATGGAAGTGAATGAGAACAAAAGTCTTGAGCCAAAAATATTTCAATGGCGGCAGCCGCTTGTACGTAAAAAATAAACTCAATTCTGTTATACAAGTTTCAGCCAGGGGCGTCACTAGACCCCATTTACTGCGGCACGTGCCCCAGTAAAAATCGTCAGTTGGCACGCAGTAAGTTTTGCAAGTCTGCAAAATTAAAGGGTGCGGTCGAGGGCCCGTGGCCCAGTAGAGCTTTATGTCTAGCAACAGCCCTGGTTTCAGCAATTAATGGCAAGAAAATTTGATACAATCATAAAGCTTCTCTCACCTAGGTGTGAAGTCGCAGCCCTGCTGCATGAATGCGCCGAGGGAGAACCAGAGACTGTTGAAGATGCCGAACTCATTGGGGGGCTGGTCGCTGGGCGGACCGTCGGAGCCTTCCTCGGGCTCCTCGGTGTGCCACTCGTACGGGCTGAAGCGGCTGACCAGGAAGAGCACCACGCTCACGCCGATGTAGGCGAACACGATGCACATCCAGATCTCGTAGGCCAGCGGGTCCAGGAAGGAGAAGACGCCGGGTTTGGACTTTTGCGGCTTCTTGATCATGATGGAGATGCCCAGACTCATGAAGGGCTTGGAGAAATCAATCACCTCCTCCCGGACCAGAGTGATGGTCAAAGGGGCCACAGCGATTTCCGCTTTCTGTGGACGGAGTAGAAAGGCTCAGATTAGGGATGCAAATGATGATCGATTAGCTGTCGGTAACACTTTTAATTGATACAACAATATTGATGTTCCATTAATAGGGTGGTTCACCATTCTGTCATCATTTACGTATCATTTACTTGTTTCAAACAAATATTTAAAGTTGTTTCTTTTTTCTCTTAAAGGGCACCTATGATGCATAATCAACTTTTGAACAGAACTGTGTATAGTATAGTGTGTCCACAGTCATATTGGGGTGATAGAAACACAACAAGTCTCTTTTTTTATTTTTATTTCCCGTCGTTAAAATTGAATCCAAATCTTTAAAAAAATGATTTTGAGGCCCACCGCAATCTGACATAGGAGTGCGGATTTCCCCGCCCGCTGAATTGATTGACAGGAGCAAATTAACATGTCTCCATAGTAAGCCATATAAACATGCCCACAGAACAGGATTTGCAAAGAAGCTCGGATTAAAAAATTTGTTCAAATTCTCTGTGATCAGCTGCGCCTCAAGAATAAGTTTTACAATTTGAAAACGTTTTTAAAATGGTGTCTGTTTGTAATAAAGAAAAGACAGTAAAATCGCTATTCATAACCACTCGAATCAGCACAGTCGCATAGAGGATATACGACAACGTTTCCAGTAATATTCATTAATATTAATGACCCTTCCAAATATGGTCAAAACCAACAATCTAATATTAGAGCCAATTCCAATAGGGTTGCGAATGGACTTGTAAAACCATTTCTGGAAAATTTTTACACTTACCTAAGCCACAAACATTCAGAGAGCAATTTAACACATTGTATCAGTGCATTCTATGGCACATTTAAAGAAATTCCCTTATTGAGTCACCAGAAGCTTTACTGTGGCATCAGTGTGTCCAAACATGATTTTTACAGCCCATAAATTTCCACAATACCCTTTTTAACAGGTCTAGATAATGAAATATCTTGTTAGTGATGCATTATAGATTACATTTACAGTAAGTGCAGGATTGGAACGGTTGGTTTTATCAATGAATGGAGGCTTTTGGGCATCCAAGGAACTTGCGGAAAGTAATGTTTACACTGCTCAGTGGTTTAAAACAAGTAAAAGATCACAGCTTATTAATATTCATAACCCTTCCAAATATGGTCAAAACCAACCATCTAATATTAGAGCCAATTCCAATAGGGTTCTGAATAGACCTGTAAAACCATTTCTGGAGAATTTTTACACTTACCTAAGCCACAGACATTCAGAGAACAATGTAACACATTGTATCAGTGCATTCTATGGCACATTTAAAGTATGAGTTACGCTATGTGCTGTGCAATACACATTATGTAGTCTTGTCGGTGCAGTTGAAATCCCCTTATTGCGTCACCAGAAGCTTTACTGTGGCATCAGTGTGTCCAAACATGTTTTTACAGCCCATAAATTTCCACCATACGCTTTTTAACAGGTCTAGATAATGAAATATCTTCTGAGCAATGCATTTTATAGCACATTTACAGTAAGTACAGGATTCGACCGGTTGGTTTTGTCAATGAACGAAGGGACTTGCGGACAGTAATGTTTACACTGCCTCAGTGGTTTAACACAAGTAAAAGGTTACAGTGGAAGTAGGGCATCTTTCGTCCCTCCTGGTGCCTGTAGGAAAACATGAAGTGGTTTCGCTGTTGGATTTAATTAGAGGCCTCCAGCAATAGAGAGAGAAAGCGATGCTGTTAATGCAAGCAAGAGGTCGCATTCAAACTCTTTGAAGCACGTCTGCAGTTCAATTCAGAGTTGCAGAGCAGAAAACGCTGTATTGTATTTCTCATTTTTTTCTCATAAAAAAATCCCTTGAGCAACCCAAAGCTCATAATTAACATTTTCTGCAATTCCCACTAACGTGAACTGAAGATTGTAATACAAGTGAGTAATTTGTGAATCCGCATGCCCTCTAAAGCATGACTCTGAACATTTCAGTTGAATAAAGAGACTGCGCTTGTATGCTTTTTCAGCAGCTCCGGTTCTGAAAATGTATTTTTCATTTATTTTCTCCAGCTGTGTAGGAAAAAAAATGCAGTTATAAGCCTTGAACCAAACCCAACAGCATTTAGATTAATCACAACACGCTGTGCAATGAAAAAAGGGTTAGAAGATGCTCTAAAAGACCAAAGAAGAACAGTACATTTTAATAGTACATCTAATTATTTTACTATTCAACTTAAAATGTTAGTTCACCCCCAAAAAACAACATTTAATTTTCATTTACTCTCTCTTATGTGGCTCCAAACCTTTTTTTTGTTTTGCATTTGGTGATCTATGACTTTAAAACTATATTAAAAAGATATGCTTGTATATTAACATATGAGTTATGTATGAAACATAAATATAATATTTGGGTTATGCATGAAACATAAAGCATGTTTAAAGCAAAGAGTTATTATAAGAGTTTGTGAATCATATAACATATTACACAAAAACAATCTAATTTGTTTTTGTGTGCAGCCATGAAAGAAAACAATTATTTCAATAACATGTTATTCTCTGTGCTGTTTTGTATCTGATCACATTTATTTCAGACCTGCAGGAAAAGACATTTCTGTAGAGCAATAGATTATGGTGGATTCAGGTTTATGTAATGTTTTTATATTAGGGAATGAATGGAATATTACCCCTGAAATTAACAATGATATAATTAAAACAGTCTGGGGTTTTTGGGTGATTTTTTTTATGCAACTCTTTGAATGTATCTGGTTGGCTGTGTGTGTGTGTTAGCAGAACTATTTCTGTTTTATAATCATTTTTATGATCTGATATAGGTACTGTACAGTCGTGACCAAAAGTTTTGAGAATGACACAAATATTAGTTTTCACAAAGTTTGCTGCTAAACTGCTTTTAGATCTTTGTTTCAGTTGTTTCTGTGATGTACTGAAACATAATTACAAGCACTTCATACGTTTCAAAGACTTTTATCGACAATTACATGACATTTATGCAAAGAGTCAGTATTTGCAGTGTTGGCCCTTCTTTTTCAGGACCTTTGCAATTCGACTGGGCATGCTCTCAATCAACTTCTGGGCCAAATCCTGACTGATAGCAACCCATTCTTTCATGATCACTTCTTGGAGTTTGTCAGAATTAGTGGGTTTTTGTTTGTCCACCCGCCTTTTGAGGATTGACCACAAGTTCTCAATGGGATAAAGATCTGGGGAGTTTCCAGGCTATGGACCCAAAATTTCAACGTTTTGGTCCCCGAGCCTCTTAGATATCACTTTTGCCTTATGGCACGGTGCTCCATCGTGCTGGAAAATGCATTGTACTTCACCAAACTGTTGTTGGATTGTTGGAAGAAGTTGCTGTTGGAGGGTGTTTTGGTACCATTCTTTATTCATGGCTGTGTTTTTGGGCAAAATTGTGAGTGAGCCCACTCCCTTGGATGAGAAGCAACCCCACACATGAATGGTCTCAGGATGCTATACTGTTGGCATGACACAGGACTGATGGTAGCGCTCACCTTTTCTTCTCCGGACAAGCCTTTTTCCAGATGCCCCAAACAATCGGAAAGGGGCTTCATCTGAGAATATGACTTTGCCCCAGTCCTCAGCAGTCCATTCGCCATATTGTTTGCAAAAGATCAATCTCTCCCTGATTTGTTTTTTGGAGAGAAGTGGCTTCTTTGCTGGCCTTCTTGACACCAGGCCATCTTCCAAAAGTCTTCGCCTCACTGTGCGTGCAGATGCGCTCACACCTGCCTGCTGCCATTCCTGAGCAAGCTCTGCACTGGTGGCACTCCAATCCCGCAGCTGAATCCTCTTTAGGAGACGATCCTGGTGCTTGCTGGACTTTCTTGGACACCCTGAAGCCTTCTTAACAAGACTTGAACCTCTTTCCTTGAAGTTCTTGATGATCCTATAAATTTTTGATTTAGGTGCAATCTTAGTAGGCACAATATCCTTGCCTGTGAAGCCATTTTTATGCAACGCAATGATGGCTGGACGCGTTTCTTTGCAGGTCACCATGGTTAACAATGGAAGAACAATGATTTCAAGCATCACCCTCCTTTTAACATCAAGTCTGCCATTCTAACCCAATCAGCCTGACATAATGATCTCCAGCCTTGTGTTCATCAACATTCTCACCTGAGTTAACAAGACGATTACTGAAATGATCTCAGCAGCTCCTTTAATGACAGCAATAAAATGCAGTGGAAAGTTTTTTTCAGGATTAAGTTAGTTTTTATGGCACCGGAAGTGGTGTTAGTGAGGCCAACAGCGGGCGCTCAACCTGCGGTCTGTGTGGGTCCTAATGCCCCAGTATATTGATGGGGACTCTATACTGCTCATTGAGTGCCGTCTTTCGGATGAGACGTTAAACCGAGGTCCTGACTCTCTGTTGTCGGTAAAAATCCCAGGATGTCCTTCAAAAAAGAGTAGGGGTTTACCCCGGCATCCTGGCCAAATCTGCCCACTGGCCTTTGTCCATCATGGCCTCCTAACCATCCCCATATGAAAATTGGCTTCATCACTCTGTCTCCTCTCCACCAATCAGCTGGTGTGTGGTGTGCGGTCTGGCGCAATATGGCTGCCGTCGCGTCATCCAGGTGGATGCTGCACACTGGTGGTGGATGAGGAGATTCCCCCATTGTGTAAAAGCGCTTTGAGTGTCTAGAAAAGCTCTATTTAAATGTAAGTAATTATTATAATTATTATTAAAGAAGGACTATGCAATTCATCTGATCACTCTTCATAACATTCTGGAGTATATGCAATTTACTATTATAAAAACTTAAGAAGCAACTTTTCCAATTTCCAATATTTATGTCATTCTCAAATCTTTTGGCCACGACTGTAGTAATGTGTTTTAATCATATTACACCCTGATCACAGTGGTGAAGGGTTTCTTTTTCCACAATGACTGCACTAAAAATATAATAATACACATTGATTGCTAAAATGCTGTAAAACTATTTTTAAAATAGCAGTTTTAGATCTCAGTTTTAGTTCTGACCAGATTTCAGTTGTAGATCTACAGCGTGTCTGATTGAAGAGTTCAGATGCAAAAACCTCTAAGTGCCATATGAAATGTTCTTATAAAATGAGCATTTTTCTCAGCCTCCTATGTTTATGTTCAGTTATTTTACTTTAAACACAATAAAAGAAACCTATTCTTCGCCATAAAAGTGAAATTACAGAACCTACACACATGAACCTGGCTAAAATGCTCAATTTAGAAGGAAATCTTCAATTGTTTATATAAATGTTTGTCATTTTTGTTGTAATATATTAATTAAAATGTTTTTTAATAATATTATAATGACAAAAATGGCTATTGTTAAATGGTAAAATACAACTGTTAAATACAACAATAACATTTTGTCATAATGATTGCACTGTAGAAATGGTTAACTTACTAGTAAAATAATACAAAATGCTGTTTAAAATTTGTAAATATGTTAATATTTTTTCAAATGTCAAAAAATGACAATAAAATGTATAATTTAAATTTATTAATATTTTAATATAATTTTTTCGCTAAGAAATTTACATTTTTAAATATTCTGTAATTTTAAACTGTAAAATGTATAGACTATTGCTTTTTATTTTGTTTTATTTTTTGTTTTTGTTTTTTTGTATAAAATTGTGTATATAGGATTAATTTTAATTAATTTGATAACAATATGATATTGATATTTTTATTTTTTTTAATGATTGTATATACAGCGGGGGAAATAAGTATTGAACCCATCACCATTTTTCTCAGGAAACATATTTCTAAAGATGCCATTGACATGAAATTTTCACCGGATGTTGGTAACAACCTAAGAAATCCATATATTCAAAGAAGACAAATGTAATTAGTTTACAAAAGAAGTAATGTGTAATAAAATGAAATTACACAGGGAAAAAGTATAGAACACATGAAGAAAGGGAGGTGTAGAAAGGCAGTGAAAGCCCAGACAGCAGCTGAAATCTCTCAGTAGTTCTTCAGCAATCCTCTGCCCTTCCTCGGTGTAAATGAATATCAGCTGCTTCAGTCCAACATCTTGATTAGCAGGAGGATGAAGATGAAACCAGGGTGGACATTTCAGAAAGACAATGATCCAAATCACAGCCAAGGAAACTCTCAAATGGTTTCAGAGAAAGAAAATCAAGCTGTAGAATGGCCCAGCCAATCACCTGATGCGAATCCAATAGAAAATACAAAATAAAGCTCAGATTTGATAGACGAGACCCACAGAAGCATCAAGATTTTGACACTCTGTTGAAGCCTGTGAAAAACTTACACCTGAGCAATGCATGTGACTTCATTCTCCATATGAGAAGCATCTTTAAGCTGCCGTCACCAAAGAAGCCTTATATAAAGTATTAAATACATTTCAGTAGTTCAGCACTTTCTCCTTCTGTCATTTCATTATTACACATAACTCTATTTTCAGATTTTGTTTGTTTTATGTTTGTATTGTTTGGGTTTTTACCAAAATCTGGTTCAATTCCATGTCAACAGCTCCTTTAGAAATATTAATCCCAGGAAAAAAACATGACGTTGATATTAAGATATATATTTTTACATCAATCATCAATTACCCTGCATGTCTTGTCAAATAAAAGCATAATTTTCAGTATCTTTAAACTAGCACAGTGAATAACAGTTGTCCTGTCAGAATCCAGAGCTCGTCTATAAACGTAATAATGCAGGATGACACTCTCAGGTCTCTTCTGAAATCTCTCTGCGTTCTGCTTAAAGCTGTAACTCTGCGTGTGGAGGTTTTGCGGGATGAGGGAGTTTAATGGGTCAGAAAGAGACGCATCTGTCCTTCACTGAGCTCATTAACACTCGTCTGCAGGAGCGTTTGCTTTCTCTCTCGGAGTCTCAGCGAGGTGTCGGAGAGTGACTGATCTGATGGAGGTGCGCGCTCAATTAATGCTGTTCACTCTCAAAGAGAAAAGCCTTGAGCGCTGAATAAATGCTGAGGGCAAACGCACACCTTCAGTCCTGGTCAGAGAACAGACGCCGCGGCTTCAGGCTCAATAATAATAATAATGATAACAGAGTGATGGGCAAATCCTTCTCCGCGTAAATGTGTTGCTTATTTCGTTTTGTGCCCCACACGTGTCTTATTGCTGGTCAATTAAAGATGCAAATATATTTAGACAGTTACTTTAATATAGTTTGTACACTGTTAACGATTTTTGGAAATGTAATATGAACTGCATGTTACTGTAGGGGGTGGCACGGTGGCTCAGTGGTTAGCACTGTCACAGCATCCCCCCCACAGTCCAAACACATGCGCTCAAGGGGAATTGGATGAACTAAATTGGTCGTAGTGTATGAGTGTGTGTGTGAATGTGAGTGTGTATGGGTGTTTCCCAGTACTGGGTTGCGGCTGGAAGGGCATCCGCTGTGTAAAACATTTGCTGGAATAGTTGGCAGTTCATACCGCTGTGACGACCCCTGATTAATAAGGGTCTAAGCCGAAGGAAAATTAATGAGTAATACTGTTTCAAATTTTTATTATCATTAAAACCATGATTGATTATTGTGATTTTGATAATTCATGATAAATCCTGTAAATGTATGGTTATATAGACATGTAAAGGGCACCTACTTTACCCCTTTTTCAAGATTTAAGATCTTTTGTGTCTCCAGAATGTGTCTGTAAAGTTTCAGCTCAAAACACCCATCTATTATACCTTTCAGAACATTAGAATTTTCTGCTCTGAACACATTGTAGCTGTTTTTGTGGCCTGTGCCTTTAATGCTAGTTCTCCCCACCCACCGTTGCCACGTGCCTGTCAGAGTGTGCCTCAATCTTTGCCTCGGCTGTGTCAGATAAACAGCACAGTGACAGACATGAAGGAAGCAGATCTCATGTAAAGTTTGTGAGAAATACTACAGTAAGAACGTTCCCAATGATTATTTGATGTATTTGTTGTGGAGTTGCAACGATGAGTCACACACAATGTCGTTACAAAGTTCACGCACACAAAGTTAAATGCGCGTGCTCTGTGTGTGCGTCCACACACACACAGTGGATGCACACACAGAGGTCGCACATTTAATTTTGCACTGTTTCTGCATGCAAATGTGACAGGATACACATTAATATCCACTTCGTTATGTTAATGTACAAAATAAACCTGATTCAATCCACAAACTGGGATTGAAGCGTCTTCTTTTATAATTGTACTGACACGCGGCTGTGGTGATAAAGTAAAGATGGTAAAATCACTGTAATTCATTACAAACATGCACTGTTTTAGAAACATTTTAAACGTGTAAAACTCATTCTTGATCACATTTGATGATGATTAATGATCACAGAGAGCTGAACAGATCTTTTATTCCCGGTTGTTTTGCGGACGTTCTGTCTTGTTGATATGATTATACGCGTTACTACGGAGACATGTTAATACGCAGCTGTCAATCAATTCGGTGGGCGGGGAAACCGCACTCCTACATCAAGTTGCGGTCGGCCTCAAAATGGGAGAAATTTGGATCCTATTTTAACGTCAGGAAATTTAAAAAAAGAGACTTATTGTCTTTATATCGCCCCAATATGACTGTGGACACACTATACTACACACAGTTCTGTCCAAACAGCGTACAAAAGATGATTTTCATCATAGGTGCCCTTAATAAAATAATATAAATATTAATAGTGTTCAAATAAAAAAAAAAAAAAAGGTGTAAGTGTCATTTGAAACTTTCTTCTAATTGAGCATTTGTCAAATGAGCACTGTGTGTAGATTCAGTAATTTCACTTTTATGGGAAAACGGATTCTTTTCATTCCCTTTAATATGAAATAACATAAACATCGGCGGCTGAGAAACACCACACAAGACATGACAATCTCAAAATATTATGCAGTTCTGAGTGTGCCTCAAACCACTTGTAGAAAACACACTCTTTCATCTCTCTGACCCTTTAACCAACACTTGCACCAGTTTTGTCCAAATTAAGTGAATTAGGGCCTATACATACAGTTGAAGTCAGAATTATTAGCCCCCCTGTATATTTTTGCCCCCAATTTCTGTTTAACATAAAGATTTTTTTCAACACATTTCTAATAACTGATTTCCTTTATCTTTGCCATGATGACAGCACATAATATTTGGCTAGATATTTTTCAAGACACTAGTATTCAGCTTAAAGTGACATTTAAAGGCTTAACTCGGTTAATTAGGGTAAGTTAGGGTAATTAGGCAAGTCATTGTATAACAGTGGTTTGTTCTGTAGACAATCCAAAACAAATATAGCTTAAAGGGGCTAATAATATTGACCTTAAAATGCTTTTAAAATTTTTTAAACTGCTTTTATTCTAACCGAAATAAAACAAATAAGACTTTCTCCAGAAGAAAAAATATTATAGGAAATACTGTGGAAAAACTCCTGAATCCGTTTAACATCATTTGGGAAATATTTAAACACTCACCCCGTACACCAGCTCCCCAACCATGCCGTTCCAGATCTTCGTCTCTGGGTCTCTGGCTCCGTATTTCCCATCCGGCACGATTGAGATCTTGTACTTGATGCCGATGTGTTTGGCGATTTCAGATGCCAGATCCACACAGTAACCTTCGAACTGCTCGTTCCCCTCGTACATCTCCCAGTTCTTCTTCAACATCACATACGGCCCTTCCTAAACACACACACACACACACACACACACACACACACACACACACACACA
>CAIGQV010019070.1:2123227-2133998 GCA_903798115.1 Danio jaintianensis | reverse complement strand
AGTGAGTAAACCTGTTGCTTTTAAAACGATTAGTTGACTTTACTTAAATAAGTGAGTAAACCTGTTGCTTTTAAAACGATTAGTTGACTACTTAAAATAAGTGAGTAAACCTGTTGCTATTAAAACGATTAGTTGACTTTACTTAAAATAAGTGAGTAAACCTGTTGCTTTTAAAACAATTAGTTGACTTTAATTTTAAAAAAGTGAGTAAACCCGTTACTATTAAAACGATTAGTTGACTTTACTTAAAATAAGTGGGTAAACCTGTTGCTTTTAAAACGATTAGTTAAGAAAATCAAGAATGCCAAATGTTCTCCTCCTATTCAAATTTTACATTGAAGGGTGCATACAACATATTTGCCCACCGGCAACTATAGTTGAACTTTGAACTATATTCAAATATAATTTTTCTAGAAATTTTTTTTTAAAACCTGGAGAAATTAAATGCAAAACATGTTCATAGGACACAATTAACAAGTCTACATGCATGAAACCATTTAGAAAAATTTGGGCACAGATGGGTTAAGCTTAAAAATTATTTTGAAAAAAAGGAATGAAGAAAATGATTGACAAAAAGATGACGGGCACTAAATTTGATAATTTAAAACATTGACCACCTAAATTGTACAATTTCTTAAAAAAATTACAAATAAAAATCAAAGACTGACTAACAAATATAATTGTTAAACTGTATGAGCATGTAAATTGTATAAATGAAGGATTCTTAAAATAAAAACGAACTAAAATGTTGAGTGACTATTTAATATTAAAAACGGGATATAACATAAAAATTAATGCAAATATAAATATGCATATTTTTTATAATCGTATGTTCTTTTTTAATAGTGCTTTAAAAATATAGATTTTATAGCAAATAGACATTAAACAGCAATTAAAGCTGAACATTAAAAGACAAATATGAATATTAAACAATAGGAATTTCATTTTTTAATTATATTGCTATTTAAAATATTTAAGATAAAAAGCATTACAAATATGACTATTTGTATGTATGACTAAATATTGGCAATAAAGTTTGAAATTAAAAAGTAAATAAATATAAAAACATCACATTTTTTCAAGTATAAAATAACAGTGAGATTAGTCTTCAAATCCATATTATATAAAATATGAACCCTTAAAACTTGTCTAATTTAAATTGCTAAAGCTTCTGAATATGTTTGTTGGTGTCCTGCTAATGTATTTTCAGTTGTGAAGTTATTTGAGGATCAGAGGTCAGATAGCGACTCAACTTTTATTGTTAATTCCCTTGACATAAATGCAACATTTAGCGGCTGTGAAATCATCTGAGTCAGTAAGTAGGCGGCTCTCGTGGCCTTGAAAGTGACCGGCCAGATTCGTCAGTGTGTGAGATGGCTTTATTCTAGCTTAAACACTACAGAAAGGTCACTGCTTCTATTCCCAAGGTAGCATGAATGCAATGTAAGCTGCTTTGGGCGAATAAAAATGTATGTATCACATGCATTAATGTAAATGCAAATGTTCTCGGGCTAAAGAACTGACAGGGAAGGAATAGCGGTATGTTCTGTATATTGTTGTAGTTTAATTCAGTCTGTTATAATTTGCTGGCATGGGGCTCCTGGTCTTATTTCAGCAATCCGTGACAGAACAGGATGGAAATGTCACAGGCAGTTGTTCAGACTGTCATCTCATCCATTATTAATCGTTGAGTGTGACAGATCTGCAAAAAACGGTTGGTAGGTGTGACACGGCTGACCAAAATCAGGCTGTTTTGAGTCTGCTAGTGGGACATCGGCTGTAACTATGGCCATTTGTTGGAAATGATGGCTACCATGGTGCATTTTAATAGGAAATTTAACACTAGAACCACCATGGGGTCAATTTTTACCCATCGCTATTTTTCAAATGCACATAACAGAGCTTTAATAAATTATTCAAGCTTCCCAGTGATTAGCTGCATCCGAAACCGCATGCTATGTTGCAAACTGAAATTTTCTTCTTATATTATTTTACTTTTTACATATAGTCATGAACACACTTGTTTGTAGAGCAAGTAGATTGACCATTTTTTTTAGCTGTTTATTATTTCTCCCATTGGCAACTGAATTGGAAGGTCTAAAATTGCAAAAACAAGCGCAGATTAAGGTCAATATAATGACTATTTATAGGCTGCTTATGTTTTTATTTTATACATTACTAGGCAATGCCCTTCACTTACTGAATTAGTATAAGAATGCAATTTGTGGATGCCAAAGGGGTATTAAAAGCACAAAATGGCATGATGGCTGATGGAGAGTGTTCTGTGAGAAAATAAGTGATGCATTCTGGGTCGCCTCAGTATCTTACGGTTTATCTGACAGTGATCCAAACCCTCCGAGACACAACACAAGATCATGTTTAGGTGTTTTAGCCAACTAACGAATGTTCAAATGTTATTGGTGTTGTTCTGTTATTATATTATAAATTAGTAAGCAAATAAATTATTAATTAGGTGAAGCTCTACGCTTGAATTTGTCACTGCATCATACATCATATGCAGTGTGGTAAATTATTGGCCATAGGCTATTTTAGTCATTTAAATTACATGGGTTATCTTAATATATGATTAATGACATTGCATTGTAATAATAATAATGTAATCATACCCAAATATGTATTTACTTGCTTTTAATTCTCATTGTCAGTGACTTTAGCTAAAACAACAGGACAAAAATATTGTTGATGACTAGACATAATCATTTCTCGACCCCAGACACAGTGGCATAATACAGCAAATTAATATGTTTTTTTTTTTTTTTGTGCATGGGTAAAATTTACCCCACTGACAGTTTTAAATATACAACAACCTCCGGCGGTTCTAGTGTTAATCACAAACCTCAAATGCATAAACGTTTTTCAGTTTAACTCTCTTTCAGTGGCTAAACTGATGATTTTTAACATGCTAAATGAACTAATGCACAGTCAGCTCTCTTTCTCTCTCTTTCACTGGCTCGCTTTCTTTCCTGGTTTCTCTCAGCAGTACGTTCATGGAGAGCAATGCAAGTGAGTGTTATTCAAGTACAATTCTAGATGGCGCTATGTGTGTAAGACTGTGGATGTGGGTGGTTGTGAGTACATTACCATTATAGTTGTGACGATAACCGTCCTGTTCTCCATTGCGGAGTCATTGCCCATGGAGAGCTCGTTTTGGACGAGAACCAATTTATCCAGGTCGTTCCAGTAACCGATCTGCAGATGATAGATGATAGGGTGATCAATCCTGTGTTTGTGTTTCTGAGCTTCTGGGTAAAATTACGACTTCTGTCTGTATAAATGTTTGCTTGTGTGTTGCAAGTGTGTTGTGTTTTGTGTCTGACCTTGCGGGGGCCGTTACTCTTTAGCTCAAAGACGTCCATGGTGTAGTTGACTCTGCGTCCATAATGATCAAACTGGATATTCCCTGTGAGACCCTGGATTCTCACCTTTACATGCAAACATACATAAAAAAAATCTTAGTGAGATTATATATGTCAATTTGGTGAGCATGGGTCAAAATGATCATATTGACGATCAACTCATTTTGCTGAGTCAGTTTAAATTAAGATCATAGTGCTGGAATGTTTGAATAGCTTAGATAGACAATTAATGTAACATGCTGAACATCTTTCCCAATGTCCCACTCTCACCTTTTGTACAGTGACCCACACAGTTTCACCTGTCTTACCGTTCCAGCCCATCCCACCTGATGTACATAGTCCCTCCCACCCTGACCTGTCATGAAAACACCTACTTTAATGTTTCAGACTATCACACAAAGCCTAACCTGTTATAGCTTCACCAATCTTAAAATTCCCACCAAATCTCAGCATTCAGGCAGCATCCTGAAGTCTTACAGTCCTGTTCACACTCACCTTTCAGATGGTGCCCTGCCATCCCATTAGAGCTGCCTACAGTCCTGTTCATCCCCACTAGTTGCACATAAAGTCTCACCCAGTCCCTAGTCACCCACTCCAACCAGTCGTACAAAGAGCCCCCCCCACCATTCACACCCAACTTCCACCTGTGTGGTACAGATTCCTACAACTCCTACATGTTGCACAAAGTTCTACCCCGTGCCACCTGTGGTTCAAATTCTCATTCACTCCCACCATTTGTACAGATTCCCATCCACTCCCACTCCAGAGTCCTGTCTAATCCCAAATGTTGTACTGATTTCCACCCCCACTCACTTGTACAGAATCCCACCCTATTTCACTTGGGTGATGACATACCTTCGACTTTCATCTCATGTCCAGGCTTCTACTAGTCCTACAGAGTCTTGCCCACTCTTACCTGGCTCACAGCATCACATCAGCTCTCATTTGACTCAGCAGTATTTATTCTGACTTGTCATACAGACTCCCACCCACTTTCACCTTTTTTACAGAGTCCCACCCAATCCCACCAATTGCACAAAGTCCCACCCCTCTCACCTGGCTTATGGAATGCCTTCAAATATCACCTGGCTTACAGCATACCATCAATTCTTATCTGGTTAACCTCAAAACATCAATTCTCATGTTATACATGCTCCCACCTGCTGTACAGTATCCCACCTGTTGCCACCTGTTGCACAGAGTACCACCCCATCATACAGAGTCTCATCCACTCCCACATATCATACAGAGTCCTATCTACACCTATTAACTCTTCTGGCTTATGTTGTAAGTTGTTGTATGTTGTGAGTGTACAACCCAGTTCATCCTAATTCACAACATTTCCTACTTATTGTACAGAGCCCCGCCCACTCCCACCTGTCGTGTAGAGTCCTGCCCACTTTCTTTCCAAGTCTTTCCCACTCCAACATGTCATACAGATTGCCACCTGTTTTTACCTTGGTTACAGGGCCTCACCAACTCTCACCACTCTCACCTGTTTCAGAGTTCGTTCCATGTCGATTCCCTGATTCCAAGGAGCAGCTGGGTTGGCCAGGCAGTCTCCAGCATTGCCTCTGCGAGAGATGTCGATCTTCTGTCTACGCAGATTCCGAAATGCCTCCGCCATCACTAGCACACCATCATATGTCAATGATGATGTATACTGAAGAGGTAAAAGGAAATCTGCATCTTAATTTCATTCACACTACATTACCCATGCTTCCTGTTTACAAACACATATCAAATATAATACTCAGTCGAGCCGTCCTAGCACCTAAAGTAAATGTAAATGCTACAGAGGGGGCATTCTAGGTGAACGCATTGATTATTGCCACTGCCTGCTGGCTTGTAAGGCTGTGCGCGTAATGCAGTGTGACATAAAACTGCAATGTAGCCACTACTTGTTACTGGAAAAGCTATTTAGCTGTAAAGCAGTACAGATTGTTGCTAAAAAAAAGCAGTAAAGATTCAAAGAGCTTGCTGGGGAAAACAGTGCCAGGATCTCATTGCTTTTCTCTTTATGAGGTACCACCGGCAGTAAGTAAAAAAAAAAAAAAAAAGGCTCAACCTCAAATAATCAAAATGGATGTTCATTTCTTCCTATTTACATAAACAAATACAAAAGCTGGGCTATTTGCATGAGTAAATCCAGTCCAATAAAACCGAATGAGTCTCAGCGGCTGGGTCCACACTGACACCAGTCTTTATGAATGAACTTGATCAGTGGAAATCAAGATTTATGGTTGTAGCAGAGGCATAATAACATCCGATTAACATTGAGGGAAAGACAAAAACAAACTACAATCATTAAAGGGGGAGTCGGCAAGTGAAATGAGGAAAATCAAGAGCGAGCGAAAGATGGAGATAGTCAAGGCTCTCGCTTGTAAAGTGTGCTCTAATGAACCCGTAAAGATTGGTCTGATGTTCCCTAGATAATTTATGGCTGGGACTGCAGGATGGAAGCGCCAATCAATGGGAGTAGAGAAGGAGCCCTATATTATTAACTGATGGGAAAAGCAACGTTCTTGAACTGAGGAAAGGAGAACGAGGTGAAGTTTATGCAGCACAAAATCATCTTAATGAGTATATTTGTTATGTTTTCCAGTTAGGGTGAACTGTAACCCTTTTTGTGTGGTGCCTCCAGAGCTCATTATTTGATTTATTTCAACTTGTGTTTGTTCTAGGAAAAATAGGCATCAGTCTCTGGGTACCAGTTCCTCTTAAGGCTGTGAATTTGGACAACTAAATTTAATTTAAACAGTAGCTATGTTTCCATACAAAGACTTATATGCAAAACTGGAACATTGCATAAATCATTTACGAATGAAGCAGTGTTTCCATCCAATGAGTCAAAGAGAACAAAATCGTCATTTCATGATAAACTTGTGGCAAATATCAAAAATAAAAATGTAGTTTTCGTTGGTAGGAGAAGCCACTGTGGGACTATTTTCTTCTATAATAAATGAGTTGCACCTCAGAAGATGAAGACAAAACACAATGAGCGCAATGCGGTGGCTTTTGGAGGCGTAAGACATTCTATGGGAGCGCAGACAGATGCTCAAGACATTCTGGAGGTAATACTAATATAATAATAATAATAATACTGAACCACTGTGATGATGGACTTTAGCTGAGGGATTTTACAATGAGCAAAACAACATTTCAGATGTTTTACAATGTGCTTGAAATGCTAGTTTGTCAATTAATGACGTCTAATCCATAGACTGTAAAAGATATGGACGCAGTATCCGTGACGTCACCCATATGTTTCTGAAAAGCGCAAATGAAGCTACAAGTGAGCGTGGCCAACCACCGCCACTTTGTTCGAGGGTAACCAAAAAAGGGCAAAGAGGTGGAGTGTGAGCGGAGCTACAGATGCCTGATAGCATTTTGCTTAGACTGGATTTTCTTTGGGAGAAACGCTTGATACTTCATTACCTGCGACTCGTTTGTGTTCTGACCACTTGTGCTTGGTTGTGTACTATATCAGTAAAGTGATTAGTCCTTTAAAAACACTGTTGTAATACATTGAGCCACTAAGCATTGTTTTAATGTTGTGTTTCTACGGGAGGAAAACACAAATTACTTCTAAATACTTCAGATGAATACGCTTCAGATGACTGTTCTAAAGCCTAATCAATCTGTCAGATTCTGGAGTGCATTACAGGTCTAAAGAAAATTATAAATTATCTTAAATAAAATAGATATGGTATATAATTTCACTCACCTGGGAAATGGAGGCCACTTCAATGGTTTGTGAACACAATTAAGTGCACACAGCATGCCATATTATATGATAATTGTAGGAAATAATCCAAAAAGGCAATTGACTGTGTAAAGCCACATAAAACAACACAAAAATATGATGTATATGGCGAGTTCAGCGGCTAATCAGCCGGAATCAGCTGGGGTGACGTGACTGAGACCAGCAAGACCTAGCTGTCACTCAAGTGGCCATGCCCTTAATTATGCAGACTTAAAATAAAAGAAACGGATGAGTTCTAAAAACATTCACCCCCCTCACAGTTGTCATGAAGTGTAATATTAGCTATATACACCAAAATCGTGTTTTGTACCTTTTTTTCTGATGTAAAGTTGGCCATTTTAACATTTGGGTCAATGGAAATGTGCTCTATTATGAAGCCAGGCCTTGCGTAATTTCAATGAATTGCAGGTTCAGTTATTCAGTATTAGCTTCACGAGTGAGAGCGGGATGTTGCCGCTTGGTCCAATCACACACATTTTTATCATCATGATCTGTTCAAACTAAATCACATGACTTTTTTGATGTTTATTCAGGAGTTTATGCAGGAGTTTATTCAGTAAATGTGTTTCCATCGTAGTGTATATGCATTTTTGCTTATCAGATAAAAACTTTATCCTACTCAGAATATTTATATTGACATTTTTAAAAATCATGCACATCTTGGTGTTTCCATTAAGAATTTATTAATGTGATATACCGAAATGTGCATAAAAATAGGTGGATGAAAACATAGCTATTGGCTGCATTTCACACGTTCCTCAACAGACAGGTTCAAATGTTTCTCCGGCTGCAGTCTGTCATGGTGTAATTGCCTCAAATATTGCTGGGCAGCTGCTCGATGAATCTCATTGGCTAAAGCTTGATGAAGAATGTGCCTTGTCACAGTCTGATTGGCTAAACATCTGTGACTGGAATTCTGCCACATGTGTCTGACAGGATTATGGCATGGGAATCCCAACCTGATTTTTGCTATTTGCTGTTTGAGTAAATAAGGAATTACTCTGCTAATGTACTCAACAGCGTTTAGCCCAAATCTTTATGCATGTTTGCCTGATTCCTTTAGCGAATTAGATGCTAAAACAACAGCTTAAAATAAAGCCAGTGCAAATAAATGACACTCTCAATGGATGCAACTCATTCTTACGGTTTGTTATTCTGGTGTTTGCGTTTGGATTTAATTATGTCGTGATTGAATGTGGTTGTGTTTACCCTGGGTGGGCTTTCAGATCCCGGATACTCCCTCTGGTCTAGTTTGTTCCAGCGCTGCATTAGTTTGATCACCATCGGTTTGCTGAAATCCACCAACTGGAATCCAGTTACGTTTGCCCCGCCGTGCATAAACCTCTCAAGAGAAATATCCTTAAAACCCTGTTGGGTGAAAGAGAAATGAGAATGAGAGCGAATTATGACGTCAATTCATTGAAAAGATAAAGAGCTGGAGACTGAAGAAGGGATTTTGACTGACTGAATGTGAATCAGAGTGACTTATAACATTTCTTAATGTCCCAAATGCTGACACACTAACACATGTTAAAGCACAGCACAAATAAGCAATGATATAAATCACATGTAACAAAGTTCAGGTTCAGCAGTCCATCATAGTCAGGTTGTTCGAAGCTGCAAATTCAGTGAGATTAACCACCATTTCAGATCAATTTATCATCCAAATGGATTTTTAGATTTGAGAGGTGGGAAACGCGGTATCATGTTGTTACGGTTAAGAGGATGATTGCTAGGGCTTTACTGTCTTTTTAAGTTTTTCTGACTTTTTTACTTTTTCAGAGTGTTGCTAGGGTATTTTAGCTGTTGCTAGGTGACTTGTTAGGATTTATTTAAGAAAGATGCATGCAGTTGCCTTAAACTAATATATTTTTACTGTAATGATTTAAATAATAGTACAATTTAACAATAATTGTGATTGTTTATAACTAAAGTTTAAGTTTAATTAGCATTTTTAAAACTATTAATTATAAACTATATAAAGCTATTGCTATTATTTTGACCATGGAATAAAAATGTTTTGTACAATCTGAATTTATATAAATATATATATTTATTTATAGACACTAACTAACTATATATAAGATTTTTATTACATGGTCAAAGTTATATATAAGTTATATATATATATATTCTTTATTATCTTTTTTTCTACATCTCAGTTTTTCCCCTCAGAATTGCATGGAAAAATGTCTGAATTATGAGATATTTAAAAATCAGCAAGAAAATCATTGTGAGATATGTACTTAATATTGCAAAATATAAATTAATAATTCTAAACCTTAGAAATAGTTTTGCCAAGTCAGAATAGTAAGCTTAAAGCTGCAATTTTAAAACCTTTTTAGTATTTTATGGCCCAAAAATAATTTATTACACAATTTTTCAATTCTGAACTGTAAGATAAACAATAATGATTATTAATTCTGAGAAAAAAAGGCTGGATTTTAAGATGTACTCAAAAAATTCTGTGAAGAAAAACAAAATAAAATATAAATAAATAAAAATCAGATATATGATCTGTTCATTTAGAATTCTGAGGAAGTTGCATGATGTAAAATCTCAAGAAGTAACGGAATTCTGAGGAAAATAAAATTATGGGTTTATAACTTGCAATTTAAAAAGCTAAGTATTTTGTTGCCAAGGCACCTCTGAAGCATGCCTGGGGATATTCTATGATCTTTTTATGTATATATAAAGTAAAAAGAGTTCTGCATCCTCAAGTTTGTTTTATTCAGTAGCATTCTTTTCATCTATTGCATCATCCAGCTGGAAAAAAACCAGCCTCTTATCACTTAGCAAAGTAACAGCGCACTTCTCCTCAACAACACATGATTTGAGGAAGGTCTGAAGCATAACTGATGCAGAACGATTTACGTGCCAGAATGTAATACTAGGCTGGGGTTTTATTGGGGAAAGTGAAGCGCTACATTATTCAGCTCAATCACAGAGAATTACAGCCAGAGGACACGCTGTCCTCTGCATTCCTTCATTTCCTCCAGCGCTCCATCACTGGCTGAGCTAGTGAGAGAAACCCGTGCCAACACTCACCAGGTTAGCGACGATGTAGTGATATCCTTTCACATGTTTCCCCACACTCACAATCTGAGAGAGAACACAGAAATAGAAAGAGTCAAAACAACAGACCACTTCATTACACTCTTCAGGAAGGAGTCGTCTCTGCATTTAGAGAGAAGTATTTTAACTTTATCCTTTGTTAGCGGTTTATGCTACACAGATTCACAGTATTGCACTATATTCTGAAGTTAAACAATGGATATTATAATTAACTTGTCTTTATTTTATTCTGTGGTTTTATTATTAAATAATAATATAACTACAGCATAAATCGACTCTTCTGTGAATCATTAACTTGTGATTCACTCTTGCCAAATGATTTGAGTAAGTGCACTATTAAGTGGAGATTCACTCTTATCGAATAATTTGACCCAGTGAATCTTTAACTGGAAACTGAATCTGACTGGATCATTTGAATCAGTGAATCATTAACTTGTGATTCACTCTTCTTGACAAATAATTGGAGTTGGTGAAATATTAACTGAAGATTTGCTATGAACGAATTATTTGAATCAGTGAATCATTAACTTGTGATTCACTCTTGCCAAAATAT
>CAIGQV010019070.1:2103896-2123217 GCA_903798115.1 Danio jaintianensis | reverse complement strand
TTAATCTTTGATTCACTCTTCTTGACAAATAATTTCAGTTAGTGAACTATTAACTGGAGATTTGCTCTGAACAAATTATTTGAATCAGTGAATCATTAACTTGTGACTCACTCTTGCCAAAATATTTGGTGTCAGTAAACTGTTAACTGGAGATTCACTCTTACCGAATCATTTGAGCCAGTGAATCATTAACTGGGGGCTAAATCTGACATGATCATTTGAATCAGTAAATCATTAACTTGTGATTCACTCTTGCCAAATAATTTGAGTCTGTGAATAATTAACTGGAGATTCACTCTGAACAAATCATTTGAGCCAGTGAATCATTAACTGGAGGCTGAATCTGACTGGATCATTTGACTCACTGAATCATTAACTTGTGATTCACTCTTGTCAAATAATTTAAGTGAACTATTAACTGGAGATTCACTCTGAACGAATAATTTGAGCCAGTGAATTCTTATCGTTCATTCTCACAAATGAATTGCTCTGTGATTTGTTAAGCTTTAAAAAAATAATAATAATAACTTGTTTAGAAAATGTATCACAAGTTAATTAAACGTTAAAATGTTACTTTTTCTGAAGTTCAGTTTGCTGTATTTGAGTTGTGTCTAGTGTATGTGTATAAACACTATTGGTGTCAAATCCGTGGCGGCTGATGTCAGACCCACATCTGCTGGAGAAACATGCTGGCAGGACATGTAGAGAGAACATTCTGGTGATGTTGTACCCGACTATGCCCAACTGCGAGACTGTAAGTGTGTGTGTGTGTGTATCTGCTTGTATTTGCCAAGTGTACTGTCAAGCTGATAGATGGCCACCTTAGAGGTCTGCGTGAGGACCAGACGGAGCCTGCAACAATCAAACACGCCCTCCAATCACAGAGTTCATAGATCAGACATACAGAGAGCTGAGTGCTGACTCCTGTTGAACATCATTACCCATGAGCCTGTTACACACTAGGCCACAGGTCCCGTTTAAAGTGACAATATTATGTTCATTCTTTCATTTTCCTTCAGCTAAGTCTCTATTTTACAGGTTGCCACAGGGGAATGAACCACCAACTATTCCAGCATATGTTTTACGCAGCTGATGCCCTTCCAGCCACAACCCAGTATTGGGAAACACCCATACACTCTCGCATTCACACACACTCATACACTACAGCCAATTTAGTTCTATAGAGCATGTGTTTGGACTGTGGGGGAAACCGGACAACCTGGAGGAAACCCACGCCAACACAGGGAGAACATGCAAACTCCACACAGAAATGCCAACTGGCCCAGCCGGGACTCGAACCAGTGAAATTCTTGCTGTGAGGCAACTGTGCTAACCACTGAGCCACCGTGCCGCCTACAATATGTCCTAAAGTCAAAATGAAATCTAAATGTACTCTTTGTATTTTGATATGTATATAGCAGTGCTTGTTTTAATCGCTATATCTGTGCACTTCATTATTTTGTACAAATTCATAAACTTTTATCAAATACCATAACCTTCCCTCCCCCCTAGAAACGACTTTTCTTCACTTCTGGTCACATAGAATGCCTTTAGGGCGGAGCTATCAGCCATTCAGGGTGGGGCTTTAAGCCTTTTGGGCATTTCTGTATTATAGATAGGGCTGCACGATACTGGGAAAATATGCGATGTTGTTGAGTGTTGCGATTAACGATATTTCTTACGATATAAAAAACGTGCAAAATGCTATTTTATCAGCAATTGAAAAAAGATTTATGTTACCGTGATACTAAAATAAACAGTAACTATGGGGAAAAAAAACAATGTCAAGATGCAAACATTTAGACTTTAAAACACTGCGAATGATTGAAAACCACGGATAAAAAGCTTTAGTGTAACGTACAATAGCCTTATCAATATTCAAGTGTATTTTCAGTCAATACTTGATCAAGTACTGTAGTAGGCCAGATTAACATGTGAAAATGCTCATGTTTGAACTATTAAGCTAATTAACTAATTAAGCCTTTGTCACTGTTATGAACACCACTGCAAATACAATCTTATTATAATAGGGTGTCCGCTGGGTCTTAAAACCTCTTAAATATCCAAAACTACATTTTAGGCCTTAAAAAGTCTTAAATTCACTGAAATATTGTGTTGTAGGTCTTAAATCATTTTAAACAGGTTTTAATTTTGCTTTGTCCAAGTAAAGCTACTCAGTTGGGCTGGCACCCATCCAATGACCAACAAGACATCTCAATAAAACCTTATTTTTTATATATTTAAGTTTTTTATTGCAAAGAGATACAATTCACAACAGCTGTTAGACGTTTTTACAGCAAATTCCCCAAATTAAATTCCCTATTCAGGGACAAAAAAGGTTACACGATTCCTCATGATAATACCAGGCCATTCGAAAAAATTCTTAGTCTTTAACCCTGTATAAGTTTAACATTTCAGTCTTAATGGTCTTAAAAGGGTCTTAAAGGTTCAAGACACCCTGGAGTATTTTTTTTTTTAGATTTGTGTGTGTTGAGCATCAGTTAAGACAACGTTAGCATCTGTTAGCTTTAATTGTGGGGAAACCGGGATAATTTTGAGCTTTTGTCAGCTAATTTCATCTTCCGGGTTTGAAATAATTTTTGGGGCAGGATCAAAATCGGTGATGTAGCGTGCAACTGCTAGTGGAGTGATGACGCGTCGGTTTCTCATTATTATTCATAGCGGAGTTTTCTTATCCTATGAGAAGACCCTGCTTCTTTATTATTCATGAGAGCACGTGCTTTCTGAAGGCAAGGCAGACCTGCCAAGCTGTAAGACCCAATGACTGGGTGAGACCGCGTCCACGCACGGGACGGGTCATATGTGTTTGTTTCCATGATTCACAGGGTTTGTTGCATGTTGTTCCCCACGATTCTGTCAGGGCCGATACAGCAAAGCTGTTGGTTTGCAGCAAGCACTTTTTGTCGAGAGAGCTGTACGAGAATTGGAGAATGGCGGACTTTGTCTTTTATCAGCTGGGTTCGTTACCATTCAGACACATCGCCTATATCCGTGCTGCTGTGTTCACCATATGTTTAAAATCCTCCGGATTACTGGCAGGACTAATGGTTGATTTAGACAGGGAAAGAGACCTGCTGCACTGCTATCCTCTGTGTCTGCATTCAGACCCGGGGATTCAGGAGGAGAGAGGTCCTCCTCATTTATAGTGTTATTCATTCATTCATTCATTAATTTTCTTTTCGGCTTAGTCCCTTTATTAATCTGGGGTCGCCACAGCGGGATGAACTGCCAACTTATCCAGCATATGTTTTACGCAGCGGATGCCCTTCCACCTGCAACCCATCACTGGGAAACATTCATACACACTCATTCACACACATACACTACGGACAATTTTAGCTTACCCAATTCACCTATAGCGCATGTGTTTGAACTGTGGGGGAAACCGGAGCACCCGGAGGAAACCCACGCGAACACGGGGAGAACATGCAAACTCCACACAGAAATGCCAACTGACCCAGCCGAGGCTCGAACCAGCGACCTTCTTGCTGTGAGGCGAACGTGCTACCCACTGCGCCACCGCGTCGCCTTTTTATAGTGTTATAAAAACATGATTATCTTAATAATGATATAACAAATTGTGGTTATGTGTATATGAAATTACGAATAACATATGTAGCAGGACATTAAATTACTTACTGTTTATTTCCTTGCATTTTAGCTTTGTAAACTATAAAATCATGGGTGTCCTCACGGTTTGTGTCTCATTTTGTGAGCCAACTGACAACAGTTTTTCCCCTGCTCTGCTGGCCACGCCCACTCCTCCCTCTGCCAGCAGAGCTCCACACCCATCTCGGAGCATTTTTTTATTTTATTCTGAGGTAGACTTGAACCGAAAGAGGGGGGTTTCGTGGCCCTTTAAAAATTCTTCGATTTGACTACTTGATACAGCAGAAACCCTGTATATTCTTAAAGGCATTCACAAAGTTTAAATAACACATAATTATTTACTGTATTTTAAAGTGGCCATGATATCAATATTGTGCATGTTCATTATCACGATATATTAAATTATTGAAAATTAACATACCGTTATTATAACATACAAAATTATTAGCCTTCCTGAGATTTTATTTTTATTTTTTCCAAATGATTTTCAACAGAGCAAGGAATTTTTCACAGTATTTCCTATAATATTTTTTCTCCTGCAGAAAGTCTTTATTTGTTTTATTTCGGCTAGAATAAAAGCAGTTTTACATTTTTTTAAAAACATTTTAAGGTCAATATTATTAGCCCCCTTAAGCAATATTTGTTTTGGATTGTCTACAGAACAAACCACTGTTATACAATGACTTGCCTAGTTAACCTAATGAACCTAGTTAAGCCTTTAAATGTCACTTTAAGCTGTATAGAAGTGTCTTGAAAAATATCTAGTCAAATATTATGTACTGTCATCATGGCAAAGATAAAAGAAATCAGTTATTAGAAATGAGTTATTAAAACTATTATGTTTAGAAATGTGTTGAAAAAATCTTCTCTCTGTTAAACAGAAATTGGGGGAAAATATACAGGGGGCCTAATAATTGAGGAGGGCTAATAATTCTGACTTCAGCTGTATGTCTAATTGCAAATATGTCTATTTTTGTTCCTGATTTGTGTGTGTTTTAAGGGCTCGGGTCACAGTGCTGTGTCTGTTTCAGGCTCTTTGGCTCAGTTTTGTGAGCACCTGTTCTGGTTTCTCCGTACATCATGTTCTTCTGAGTCTCAGTGCACATGACAGGCAGAGCGGGAGAAACTCTGCCGGCAGGAGGAGGGATCAGAGCGAGTCACGGACAAAATAACAAATCACAACGCTGATCGCTCGTCTCGCTCTGTGACTCCTCCAGCGCTCTGTGATTTCTGTTTTTATGCTTTTGCTTTTAAATGCCCCGTAAGCGATTTAGTATTCTGGAACGGCATGCATAAAATGCTCCTGCTACCTGAGAGATGTTATTGCAATCGGTTTGTGACAGTCATCGACTCTGCAAACACCGTTAAATGAGTGAGGGTGGCAGTGTGTGCTGTTTTAGCCAATCAGGAGTGCTCTCCGGCTGTCAATCACTGTGCACATTCAGGTTGCTGACAGTCTGATTAGTTGACAAGGCACAGAAAGGTAAAAGGTTTGGAGAAGTCTTGTGTGAGTTAGCGGAATATATAACTGAATTTAGGTATGGTGTGTGTGTGTGTTTTTTTGTCTAAATAGTCAAGCTTTTAACAGCAATACATACACAGTAGTTTTAATATGCTTTTGAAGTATGCGTAATGTCAAAATTTGGAATGTTTATTTTGTTAGCTCACATTGCTAATCTTAAGGTGAATAATTAATATGTGCAATCCACTGAAAAAAAAAGAGTTTGTAATCTTCGGTAATCTTCAAACAAAGTCTTAGCAGATGTTCTTCTGCGTTTAGAGTGTTGACGTCAACCTGAGGCTTTTTCATAGCAACTGTATAATAATCATATTCTTAACCACGCCCATCTTACTGTTAGTTTGCTATGAGAGAATGATGCGCGGAAGAAAGACCTGCCCCCTACTTAATATTCCGATTCAGTTGGAAGTACATCAACATACTGAAAGTCTCAGCAACTTCCGATTCATGCTCACTTTATACAGTGCATCCGGAAAGTATTCATAGCGCTTCACTTTTTCCACATTTTTTTATGTTACAGCCTTATTCCAAAATGGATTAAATTCATTTATTTCCTCAACATTCTACACACAATACCCCATAATGACAATGTGGAAAAAGATTGTTTCAAATTGTTGCAAATTTATTAAAAATAAAAAACCTGAAAGATCACATGTACATAAGTATTCACAGCCTTTGCCGTGAAGCTCTAAATTGAGCTCAGGTACATTCTGTTTCCACTGATCATTCTTGAGATGTTTCAGCAGCTTCATTGGAGTTCACCTGTGGTAAATTCAGTTGATTGGACATGATTTGAAAAGGCATACACCTGTCTATATAAGGTCCCAGGGTTGACAGTGCATGTCAAAGCACAAACCAAGCATGAAGACAAAGGAACTGTCTGTAGACCTCCGAGACAGGATTGGCACAAGGCTGGGGAAGGTTACAGAAAATTTCGGCTGCTCTGAAAGTTCCAATGAGCACAGTGGCCTCCATCATCCGTAAGTGGAAGATGTTTGGAACCACCAGGACTCTTCCTAGAGCTGGCCGGCCATCTAAGCTGAGTAATCGGGGGAGAAGGGCCTCAATCAGGGAGGTGATCAATAACCCGATGGTCACTCTGTCTGAGCTCCAGCATTCTTCTTTGGAGAGAGGAGAACCTTACAGAAGGACAACCATCTGTGCAGCAATCCATCAGTCAGGCCTGTATGGTAGAGTGGCCAGACGGAAGCCACTCCTTAGTAAAGGGCACATAGCAGCCCGCCTGGAATTTGCCAAAAGGCATCTGAAACAAATTTCTCTGGTCTGATGAGACTAAAATTAAACTCTTTGGAGTGAATGCCAGGCGTTATGTTTGGAGAAAACCAGGCACCGCTCATCACCAGGCTACAGTGAAGCATGGTGGTGGCAGCATCATGCTGTGGGGATGTTTTTCAGCAGCAGGAAGTGGAAGACTAGTCAGGATAGAGGGAAAGATGAATGCAGCAATGTACAGAGACATCCTGAATGAAAACCTGCTTCAGAGTGCTCTTGACCTCAGACTGGGGCGACGGTTCATCTTCCAGCAGGACAATGACCCAAAGCACACCGCCAAAATATCAATGGAGTGGCTTCACAACAACTCTGTGAATGTCCTTGAGTGACCCAGCCAGAGCCCAGACCTAAATCCTATTGAGCATCTCTGGAGAGATCTGAAAATGGCTGTACACCGTCGCTTTCCATCCAACCTGATAGAGCTTGAGAGGTACTGCAAAGAGGAATGAGCAAAAATTCCCAAAGACAGGTGTGCCAAGCTTGTGGCATCATATTCAAAAAGACTTGAGGCTGTAATTGCTGCCAAAAGTACATCAAGAAAGTATTGAGCAAAGGCTGTGAATACTTATGTACATGTGATTTTTTTTTTTTTTTTTTTTCAGGTTTGTTATTAATAAATTTTTTATAAATTTGCAACAATTTCAAAAAAACTTTTTCCACATTGTCATTATGGGGTATTGTGTGTAGAATGTTGAGGAAATAAATGAATTTAATCCATTTGGGAATAAGGCTGTAACATAAAAAAATGGAAAAAGTGAAGCGCTATGAATACTTTCCGGATGCACTGTGTGTATATATATATATTATTATTTTTTTTATTTTATTTTATTTTTTTCTGACTTTAAATATATAAAATAATATTCATTCATTCATTCATTCATTTTCTTTTCGACTTAGTCCCTTTATTAATCAGGGGTCGCCACAGCGGAATGAACTGCCAACTTATCCACACAGAAATGCCAACTTGCCCAGCCGAGGCTCAAACCAGCGACCTTCTTGCTGTGAGGCAACAGCGCTACCCACTGCACCACCGTGCCACCCATGAAATAATATTATCATTAAAAAATAATTAACTATTTGCACTATTAAAATCTTAATATTGTATATATTAAAACCACTTACAGCACAATATATTATAATAATTCATGTATATTTGTGTAAAAAATAAAGCAATAATAATTACAGTATTATTATAAATAATAAATATAAATGAAACAAAACAAATAAAATGTAGAAGGAGCATTTTTTTATTTTATCCATTGCTTTTTTATGGGGTTAACTGTGTCTTTATGATGGAAGGGTGGAGAATATTGGATATTTGGGTGAAATATTATGAAAATTTTACTTAAAAAATAACATTTACTTCCAAACTAGTCACAATAAGACACATATTCACATCATTTTGACTTTATCAGTATAATCATTTCCTCACCTGTTCTAGTATATTCTGCAGTCGCTCTGCCTCGAGGTCAATGACGAATTTCTTCTCCTGCCGTCGGTCCAGGTCCTCCAGCAGACGTCGGTAACTGGCGTCATTAAAGTTCTCCACACAGATGGCACTAACTTGCCAACCGTTCTGACCCGCCTTCTCCATGATGGCCTGCAGGACGGCGTATCCTACAACAGCAGAAACACACTTACACTCTGTCTTTACTATATACATAAAAAAAATACATACCTCTATTCAGGGTTATTCCTGGCTCAAAATGGGGTGGAGGTTGAAATTTTTGCTACTTCAAAACGAACACATTTTGCATTGTTCTTGTAATTTTCGAAGTTCGCTGCGTTGCAAAGTTCCAGCTTGGTAAACTCTGACCTGCGAAATCGCATCACGTGACTGCGTGAGACCAATGAAAGATCAAAACATGACCTGTCTGTACAGAAATTTAAAATATGGATGAATCTAGCTTTTTTAAATGTCTAATCAATTTGTTTAATCCCGCCCCTTTTCGCAGCGCCGTACAACAGAATTTTGCATGCTAAAACTCTAGTGTGACCGCAGCATCACACACACCACATCCAGTTTCTGAGTCTTGTTACTGTACATTTTTAAGCATTTTCCCTGTATTGCCTAGCTGTGTTTTTGACCCTTTGTTTGTTTATACTGTTTATGTTTGTTTTGCCGCCTGCCCTGACCCTTTCGCCTGTTGTACCAATTATATATTGTGATATGAATACAGTCTCACCAGATGCCTTGAATAGCTCTATTTTTTGATTGATGACTTTGCATAAATTGGATGCATCTGCACACAATACGGTGAACCAATAACAAGCATAGATAAACACAATAGAGCAAAGAGAAAGTGAGTAATCAGACTACCAATGAAATACCATTCATTTTTGTTAAATCTGTAAACGTCACAGTTTCTTGCAGCCGAATGGTTTAAATTCTCTTGAAATGCTCAGTCACAAGCCCTTAAAATACATGACAAACGAATGAAACTTTAAGTCTATGAAAGTTACATGTTGCAGTTAGTCCACAAATCAGATGTTCTGACTGTCAAAGCAGAATTAATATATTGTGCCACTAATATCGATCATACATTTTTTCCAAGAGAATATCTCATAAAACCTCTACAATTCTACTACATACTAACAGTCTTTCAATGAGTATAACTGAGAGATATAGCTGATTATCTGTGCAAAAAAAATAAATAAAATAAAATCGTGCAACTAATAAAGAGTTAAATTATGCAAAATAATTCACCTTGGCAGACTGTATGTGTATGTGGGTTTCTCTACAGGTGTGTGTGTTTGTGTGTGTGCTCTGCCTTGGTCTGCTGTCCAAATGTCCCGTGTGTGTTCTGCATCGCTGTGCCAGTTATGTCGGCCAAGAGCAACAGATGTCCTTTAAATTGGCCCTTAGTCGCACCGCAGGACTTTGGACAGCAGGACAAATGCTCTGTATGCGTGTGTGTGTGTGTGTGTGTGCGTGTGTGTGCAATGGTTTGGGTGGTTTACAAAGACAGAAATTAGTATAACGACATGGGTATGACCTAGGAATTACAGAATTGAGGTGGTTTATGACAGTGGTTCTCAGTCTTCATCATTGCAGCACCCTGCTATGCGTGTTTTGTATATATTTTTTTACCGTTCTGTGGTTAGATAGCCCTTCGCTACTGTAATAATGAAAATGCTGCAAACAGTTGTGTAGTATGAATTTTGTTTTTAATTAATTAATTTTCTTTGAATGACGTAAAACTTCAAATTCCGCTGATTTTCTGTGTGCAAGGAGTAGAGAGGAGTGAACACTATGAAGGGAACATGTCAATCTCAACACAGTTCATTCTAGAAACTCTCTTCTAATGAATTGAAATCAGGTGTGTTATACAAAAGAGACATGCAAAATATGCAGTGTGGGGGGCTATGAGAACCAGGGCTGTGTCCGAAATCGCCTACTATTTGAGTAGGTACTACATTTGAATTTGTATTTACTACAGGACCATTGGAAAGTACGTTCTATACAGTATAATTGTGAGTAGTATGAATGGAGTTCAAACTTACTACATCCGCCATTTGTCATTATCACATGACCTACCCGTATCAGTTGCATCACTTCACTCCCATTCATGAATTATCTCACGGTGCATTATGGGATAGCATAGCGTCTAACGGATGCACACTTCAGAATCTCACCGGATGTAGTAGGTCATCCGGGAACTTTTTGAATATTGTTTTTCCAACCCAGGCTCATTGCGGATACGTACCCAGGTCTATATTTCTGGGGACCATGAAATGCATTTTTTTTTTTTAGATGATCTTAAATTTCTCTTGTGCATCCTCTTCTTGCGTAAATCCACCAGAGGACGCAATATACACTTCAGCCAACCAGCTCAGCTTGCTGACCGTCTGACCCAGCCACCCCGTCCCTAAACCCAACCGATAGTGTTTTCAAAAGCAATCTAGAAAAAGAAAAGCCGTCGCAGCCTTGTGATTTCACCACGTTTTCAGCCTGTTTTTTGGTTATTTATTTATTTGCTTTTCTTTGCTTTTTGTCGCAGTCAACTCCGCTCCACATCCCAAGTGCATCAGCATACACAGCGAGCTACTGGGCAAACTGGTAACACCGGAAAAGCTGTTCACATGAAGGTAAGCGGTCAGCTGGTAGCGCTGAAAGGAGCAGAAGCCGTCGGCGGCGTCATACCGCCCCATAACGTTCATTTTAAAGATGAAATGCAGCCATACGTACCTCTGGGTACATAATTCACGCTCTCCAGAAATGTAGACAGGAGTACATATCCACAATGAGCCTGTGTTGTGTTTTTCCAATACTATGAATTCGGACATATACTGCTCAGCATTGCATACTGTTTTTAGCATACTATATAGTATGGAAATATGCAATTTCGGACGCTGCCCAGGATTGAGAACCAGTAGTTTATGAGGACATGCATTCAAAACACTTTAAAAAAATTAACAGGGTCTTTTAAAATTGAAATTTTGCCACAGGTTTTCTGTGAAGGTTTAGGGGTAGTGGAGGGGTAGGGCCTTCACACTTTGCCTCTCTTTGGGTTAACGTTGGGCATCAGCAGAAGAAAGAGCTCTGATTGGTTATTCAGCAACAAATCAGAGCGCAAGAACAAAAACTGAAATGATGTAGCAAGTAAACAATTAAAGTCAAGAAGGAATACAAAGAGGCCAGTTGTAATTTTGCGACATTTGTCAAATATTTGCAAACAATATGGATTATTAGATTATCAGACATATTTGCACGAGTGAATCCTTCAGTGGTGAGCGAAAAGTACTGTTATAATGGACCTTTCACATTTGCAGGTTTCTCAGTAGCGGAAGTCATCATAGTGGGTAAACTCAGAGCGCAGTGAAAGGGAGAGTACAACAAATTATGTTTATACAATCATATTTGCTGAAATAATAAGAAAAACTCCACGATGGTGTTATAAAGACTTTAAGAAAAAGAAAAACTGATAACAGCAGCCAGAATTTTGTAATTTGATGCAAAGAGGATATAATACACACATAAATACATATAAATGTTCATATGTTTTTACATCTTAATATTAAAAACTTTCAAGGATTTAAGATGCTGATGACCGACATAACAGTCTTGTGAAAAGGGTGCATGGTACTAAACGCTGCTTTGTTTACACTTTGCATGTGTGCGTCGGAAGTTCTGTTTCCTTTTATTGAACGAAAAATTAGATTACTGCCATCTGCGGGTGTGGAAAGACAAATCCTTTCACACAGATGCAGAACACATGCTCTCGAAGCAGTCTGCTGTTATCCATTTGGTGTGTCCATGTGCAGATTTTTTGGTCCAGACGGGACTAGAGATGCGAGCCAATATGAACCGACAAGACAACCGTTTCGTCTGCGTTAGTTGTTTGGCATCAGCCTTAAGGAGAGTCCTCATATACCACTAACACCTGTGTGTGTGTGTGTGTGTGTGTGTGTGTGTGTGTGTGTGTGTTGTGCATTGTGATATATCTGTTATTTGAACCAGCATGAACCTACACACACACACACAAACATGGAGAAAATGATAATGAAATGGCACCAGCTGTCCTGTGAGTAAACACAGACTGCCAACAGAGACCTGGAGAATCCTCTGTACACAAACCAAAGTGTGTGTGCGTGTGTGTATGTAGCGAGCAAATGCTTTCCTTCAGCCTGCATGTAAACACTTGCTGTCTCACACTTACTACCTGCTGTTTAAAAGACAGAATTTACAGTCATCTGAATAAGTTAGGACACCCTATTGTCAATTACATAATATTCTGTATCAGGACTTAATAAATTGCCACCGCTCTATTAGCGAGTTCACTAAAGTCACCAGTCACAAGGGCTCTGATTTATAACATTTGTGTAGAAACTTTCCCAAAAGTGAATACGTTTTTATATATTTATTAATGATTGCAGCTCATATGATGATTTAAAGGGGTTCAGTTAAGTCAACGTTTAAGGTAAATACAGTGGGTACGGAAAGTATTCAGACCCCCCCTACATTTTTCACTCTTTGTTATATTGCAGCCATTTGCTAAAATCATTTCAATCAAGTTCAAGTTCATTTTTTTCCTCATTAATGTACACACAGCACCTCATATTGTCTGAATACTTTCCGTACCCACTGTGTGTTTACTTAGAGTTTATTTACAGCTGCGCACATTCTCCTGTCAAGTTCTCTTTTTTATAGATCACAACTTCTAGCAACTGTGTAGCAACTCTCCTAAAAGTGAACGTACACCAGAATAAATTTGTATATATTTATTAATGATAACAGCTCATATGGTGATTTGAAGGGGTCAATTATGTCAATATTTAAGGTAAATATGTTTACTTAGAGTTTACTTACAGCTGCGCACATTCTCCTGTCAAGTTTTTTTTTTGCGTGGGAAGTGGCATACAGACATTTTTTTCACCCTGTTTTGTGCATAAGCCACAATTATAAGTGAGATCCCAAATCTCAATCCACTAGTGCACGTTTTGAATGTGCTGGAAATGAGAGATTCATATCAAAGATGTGCAGTGGACAAATCTGCACAGCATAAATGAGTACACCCCTTTTGAAAAGGAATAATTTTATCTCTATTATTGTATTATGTAAAGGTCAGATCATCTGTCTTCCAATGTTTCCTTTGTTTATAGAACAGTTCTTTCTGGTTTTAAATTTGGCTTGCTATTAAAATATAAAAATATATATCATATGATAAATAATGTGTTGATATTATTACATTTTTCATTACATTATGTACATTTTTCAAAATTCCCCCAAGATTAGTAGTGTTTAAAGATATGTGAAGACATTAAGAGAGATGAAAAGTCCAAAAGCAAGATATTTATATAATTTATTTGAGGATTTTGGTTTCATATTTTGAGAACTTTAATACTTATTTCTCTTTTACTTATCACTTATTTAAATTTTAATTAATTAGTTTGGTATTTTATTTATTAAATTATAAATTTTTGTATTGTTGTGAACGATTGTGAATGTAAATTGACTTATCTTAGCCTTTTTGTGTAATTTTTAAAGTTTAAAAGGCATTTAAAGTTATTAATGCCTTTCTGTTAATGTTTAAGCATTGACAATTCAAAAAAAAGTTCTCAAATGTCATGGCGGAGCACTAAACTCACTATAGTTTAACAAAAATTGCCCAATTGCATTTTTCTGTAGAAACAATGACAATGGCTACAAAATAACAAGTGAAAATATTTTAGTTTGAAATTTAGATGGGGCGGCACGGTGGCTTAGTGGTCAGCACTGTCGCCTCACAGCAAGAACGTCACTGGTTCGAGTACCGGCTGGGCCAGTTGGCATGGGTTTCCTCCGGGTGCTGCGGTTTCCCCCACAGACCAAACACATCTGCTATAGGTGAATTGGATGAACTAAATTGGCCGTAGTGTATGAGTGTGTGTGAGAATGTGAGTGTGTATGGGTGTTTCCCAGTACTGGGTTGCAGCTGGAAGGGCATCCGCTGCATAAAACATATGCTGCATAAGTTGGCGGTTCATTCCGCTGTGGCGACCCCTGATAAATAAGAGACTAAGCCAAAGGAAAATGAATGAATGAATTAAGATGAATATTAAATGTAATCAGACCTGCGTGTGTGCATTGTGATCTTGTTACTATGGGCCAAAATCACAGTACACATTATAGCCGTATTTCATGCAGTGTTTATAATGGCAGCAGAAATTGGCCAAAGTGTCAAAGCACTAAACTCATGCTGAGCTGATCTGGAAGCAGTTAGTAACGTGTCCATCCAGACCGCCAGATTGTCAGATCCTCCACCAAAGTGAGCAGTCCAGTTACTCCGGGTCTCTAACTGAAGATGTTAGCTCAACTGTTTTGTTAACATTTGCATGCTGAGCAGATTCCAGAACTGCTGTAACGACCCACTAAATGAAAATACAGACAATCACTGTATTTAAAGTGTGAGTGAACCGGAAGGTGCTGAGATTTTATTTCTAGTATGTTGATGTACTTCCAACGGAATATTGAGTAGGGGGCGGAGTTTTGTTTTGCGCATCATTCACTCATAGCAAACTAACGGTTAGAGAGGGTATTAATATACTGTTGCTATGGAAACCCTCAGGTTGACGTCAACAAATGTAGCATCACTTCAATCGCGGAAACAAATGAGCAGACTTTGATTGAAGATTACCAAAACAAACGTTGTTTTTTTCAGTGGATTACCTTGCACTTATTAATTATTCACCCTAAGAATGTGAGATTGTGACCGTAAGAATGTCAGCTAGCAAAATAAACATTGTAAATTTTGATTTCAAGCGGACTTTATGAACTTAACCACTAACTTACACTGGGCTTTAGTGATGCATTATGGAGAAACAGTGATTGTTCTGGGCCCATATTCACAAAACATGTTAAAGCTCCCTTAAAATAGCTCCTAACTTAACCGATTTAGGAGAAAATCCCAGTGAAATATTAACGATTTTTATAATTTAGCATCAATATGTTAGTCTTAATGTTATACATATGCAAAACAGTCACAAAATTGACATTTAGAAGATATAAACATCCAACGCATGCAGTTTGTCACGTCCACCTAAATGGATCAACGGTTTTATTCACATCAACTCATACTTCAGTTTCACATTAAATCTTTTGCCCAGTCAAATGCTCTCTAGTATCTGACATGCTCCGCCCCCTTCTCATTTGCTTTACATTTGATGCGCTTGAGCTCAGCCACTCTCACTTGCAGAGCTATGATAAAAACAACACACTACCGGCAATTTTGTTTCAAAGGAGGAGGAGCTACTATATGCCCCGCCCTGTCCTCGAGTTTCAGTTGAAATTACATCACATCTGAAACAAAACTGCACATTTAAAGGTAAAGCAAGTTTGTTCATATAGCACATTTCATACACAATGGTAATTCAAAGTGCTTCACATAAACAGGAATACAACCTATAAAACAGGGAAAAAAGTATAAAAAATAAAAACAAAAAAAACTAAAAATTATTAAAAGCAATTATAAAGCAACTATTTAAAATCACTTCATGGGACCTTTCAGAATAATATGCATATCAGTCCTAAATTTAAAACTAGAAGTTTTGCTCTAAGAGTATTTTATTATTAATTAGAATTCAAAACGAGCTCCTAAATCAGTGAAACATTACAACTAAATCAGTGAAATGCTAAAACTAGCTCCTAAATCAGTGAAATATTACAACTAAATCAGTGAAATGCTAAAACTAGCTCCTAAATCAGTAGCTATGTTTCCATCCAAAAATGCGAATTAACTTTATGCGCAAAACTGGAATATCGCATAAAAGATGTGCGAATAAAGCAGCGTTTCCATCCAACGAGTCAAAGAGAACAAAATCGTCACTTCCTGATTAAATGGCGCCAAATATCAACAGTAAAAACTGAATTTGCTGAGGTAGGAGAAGCTGCGTGAATCTTTTCTTCATTTAATAAATGACTTGCGCCTCAGAAGGCATTGCTGACACGCAGTGAACGCGTGGTGGCGTTTGAAGGCGTGAGACGCGGAGCACAGACGCTCTTAACAATTCTGGAGGTCATTAATAATATAATAACACTAATACTGAAATGGTCAAGGCGTTTTAGAATGACCAAAACAACATTTCAGATGTTTGACAATGTGCTCAACCTGCTGGTTTGTCCATTTACAAAGTTTTATCACATGAGCTCTTATAACCAAATCACATGACCTTTTTTTAATGCGCATACTGGAATTTGTTCGGTAAAAGTGTTTCCATCGCAGTTTATGCGCATATTTTCGTATCGAATAAAAGGTTTATCCTACTCAGTTATGCGCATACATTTTTTATGCGCATTTTCCAAATTTATGCGCATCTTAACGTTTCCATCAACCGATTTTTTATGCGCATATCCAAAATGCGCATAAAAATAGGTGGATGGAAACGTAGCTAATGAAACATTAGTAGTAGTGAAGAAGACTCCTAAATCAGTAAAGGATTCTGCGCAGTAAAAGTTATCCTAAAATGGTTGTTGAAGGCAGTCTGCCTCGGAAAGAAAACATTTTAAAAACATTTGACCACAATGAGCTTTTAATAAATTATCGCCTTAATCGCGGAGGTAGAAAGAGTCTTTGGGTGCTTTCACATCTGTGGTTCGGTTCATTTGGTCCGGACCCAGGGCAACAAATGATACATTGTGGCATTTTTCTGCTGTTTTTGGGTCCTTTTCACACCACACTGATTGCTTTGGTCCGAACCAGTTGAAAAGAACCAAAATGCAGTCATGTGACAAAATGCACATCACTCATTGGCCAGATGTTATTGAACGTATTTCCTAAACTGCTTTTCGATTGGTCAGAATTAACGTGCGGGAAAATGCCAATGGAACTCCCGCAAGTAAACAAACTGGCAGACACAACATGTTGCTTTTTACTATGGAGGAATGACTGCACTGGCTGATTGTATCCCTGCTCATAGTATACTATATAGTTTGTATACGTCACTTTAGACAAACAATACATTTCAAGAATGAAGCGCGGCTGGAAAACAATGTTTTAATGCATTGCAAACGGCGAAGGCACATCGCACGTCACTTCAGGAGGAGGCGTGAATTAATTTAGCTAAACTGCGACATGGTCATCTTCCGGAAACATTACCAACGATCCATCAGGTAATGTTTTTTTCTTTCTCTCTCTCTCTCTCTCTCTCTCTCTCTCTGTTTAAAACTGTTGGTAAAGCGCTGTCAACAAATATTTGTCCTCCACATCCCATAATGCACAGCACATCGCACTACGGCAGCTGGATTAGTCCAAAAAGGCGCAGTACTTTTGGCGGTTGGTTCTGTTTTAGTTCGGATCATGTTCTCACCACAAACGAACCGCTCCAGGGTTCGTTTGAAAGCTTACCGAGACCACCTTTTCAAGGAGGTCTCGGTACGCTTTTTGGTCCGCTTTTGGTGCGCGCTTGAGTACGATTGCTACATTCACACCTGCCCAAACGAACCGCACCAAGAGGGAAAACGAACTCCAGTGCGATTCAACCGAACTAAATAAGGCAGGTGTGAAAGCATCCTTAAAAAGGTCTTAAAAGGTATTAAATTCAGCTCCATGATTGCTGTATTTACCCTTTATACATGACTGCTTCTTCTATGTTTTTCTGTGCCAGTGAAACTACAAGATGAACTATGCTTAGCTGTTTTACATGCCAGACAAGTCTTCATGTCCTATTTCTTTCATGCGTTTTTTGACAACAATATTAAGATTTTTTTCTCCCATTCCAGCACATCCAAAAAGGTGCACTATTGGATTGAGATTTGTTGAGTGAACTGCCTAATAGAGCTGTGGCAATAAATCCATCCAGAAATGATTCTGCATTGATTTAAAGATCTATTGATTGATTAATGATTGACTGATCTGTTGATGGTTGCCTAGCAATCTGCATACATGCTCCAGGATTGGCCAGCCCAGTCACCAGAAGTGAACATTATTGAGCATGTGTGGGGTAAGATGAAGGAGGAGGCGTTGAAGATGAATCCAAAGAATCTTGATGAACTCTGGGAGTCCTGCAAGAACGCTTTCTTTGCCATTCCAGATGACTTTATTAATCAGTGATTTGAGTCATTGCAGAGATGTATGGATGCAGTCCTCCAAGCTCATGGGAGTCTGACACAATATTCATTCTTTTTCCACTGCACCATGACTTTATATTCTATACTGGACATTATTTCTGTTAAGTGACAAGACTTTAGTCTAAGTCAAAGTCAGACCTTACTGTCCTGATTAAATCATTAAAAATCAAGGCATGATCATATTTTATTTTGGTAAAATAAGTGTAATCTAGAGGCCTTTGCCTTTCATATAAGCCAGTTCTGATACCAAATGATCAACTAGAAGTCATTATTTCTTGTTCCTAAAACTTGGATAGGTGACAAGACTTTTGTCAGGTAGTGTACTTTCTAGTTTGACTGATGGAGAATTTAGCCAATGAGTGCATATATGGTGACGTTTATTCATCTGTTGGACACGTTGTTGTTGTTGTTTTTTTGCGTTGTGTGCAGCCTCACTGGTTCAGTTTGAGATGTAATAAATGAAAGGATATGTTTTCTCCACAGCCTCATCAGGACTGCCGCTGATGCTAACATCTCCAGACAGGCTGGACGTTCCCCAGCGATTAGCCGTTTCACATGTGTGCAAGCGAGCGATCGGAGACGTTTTAGCGGACAGGACAGACACTTTTCCGCAATGCAGAGGTGTGAGGTCAAACCCCAGCCAGAAAAAACAGCAAAAAAACAAGCAGAACTGATGGGGGGGAAACGTGCTGCTTCGTCCTTGGAATCGATGCCAACTGGGATTGAATTAAAGCAGTGAGAGGAGCTGGAGAAAATGCAGATGAGAGAAGAAAGCGGATGCTAGTAGATCCATTAGCTTCTCTTTCTGGCCTTTAAGCAGGAGATTACGGATGGCTGGGTGATTGGCTTGAGGCCCGCGTCGCTCTGGGCTCCAGGAGGAAGAGTTTTTATGCTCCAGTGAGCGCAGGAACAGCGGACCAACAGCAGGAGGAAAATCTCAGACGCTCACTGGGTGAACACTGGGCTCCACACCACACACAGATGAGAGAGAGAGAGAGAGAGAGCACACTGCAGACTAGAGGAGAACTGGAGGAAGATGACGGCTCAGACACAAACACACGCATACAGACACACACACACTTACAGACTAGTCACTCACTCTCACACACGCACACATACACACTCTCGCCTACTCACTCTCTCTCACACCTACTCACTCACACACTCTCACGTAATTACTCACTCACTCACACACTCACAGACTACTCACTCAACTACACACACACACTCAACTACAATACTTACACACACAATCAGATGCACCTACACGCGCACACACACCGAACCACTCATTCACACACACACACACACACACACACACACACACACACACA
>CAIGQV010019070.1:2083716-2103886 GCA_903798115.1 Danio jaintianensis | reverse complement strand
CACACACACACACACACACACACACACACACACACACACAAACACTCACAAAGAAAGAGATGAACACATGAATGCACACACGCACACACACACACACACTCACTCTCCTACAGTACTCACTCAGAGAATCAGACACAGTCCCTCATAAACACAGAAACACACATTCACTCACACAATCAAACACACAGACACATACTCATTAACATACACACACACACACACACAAAACAGAGACATACAAAAATGGACACGCAAACACACACAAGTAGAACACCATCTCTCTCAAACGCGCACACACACGCAGACCGAGCACAGACAAACACAAACACATACTCACTCACACACACTCACTCAGACACACACACAAAGAGACACACACATACATAGGCAGATCAAAGAAAAACACAAAAACAGACTCACTCTCTCTCACACACACACACACACACACAGGTCTCGTCTCTCTCCAGGACTCATAATGCCAGACGAGAGAATTAGCCGGCAGCTGCGACTCCAACACCACCGCCAACTTACAAATGTGTGCATGTGTGTAGAGTAGACGGAAGCTTCAGTGTGTTTATATACTTTATCTTTCATAGATTTATGTTTCAGATTTTTGAAACAGCCATTTATTGTTGACTACAGAACTAACGGTTATATGTAAATGTATACACATTAATCATGTGCATTAATCACTTTTTAATGCCAATTTATGAATGGCCTGTACCTTCAAATGAAATCTTACCCAACTTCTGACATGACATCTGACACCCATACACTCTCACATTCACACACTACGGCCAATTTAGTTCATCCAATTGACCTATAGCGCATGTGTTTGGACTGTGGGGGAAACCGGAGCACCCGGAGGAAACACACGCCAACACAGGGAGAACATGCAAACTCCACACAGAAATGCCAACTGACCCAGTTAGGACTCGAACCAGCGACCTTCTTGCCGTGAGGCCACAGTGCTAACCACTAACCCACCGTGCCGTTCGTGAAGTTCGTTTTTAGCTACAAAGACCAAAAGAATGCAATTTTTACACTCCTGAGAGTCTCTCTGTCCATAATGCTGAAAATATTCAGGATAATGCTAATAGAGTCATTTTATTATGTAATTTCTAGGCCTGTCACGATATCTATTTTTTGTTGTACAATATATTGCACCAAAACATATTGCGATAAACAATATTATTGTCAATTTAAGAGCCTTTTGTGCCACTCATCATTATATAATGCCAGAATGACAATATAATATCATCACAATGCAAGTACACTCTTCCAGAGAACACATAATATTTCATTCTTAAGAAGATTTTATTTAATTATAGTCGTTTTAACCGTTTAATAATGAGGCATTGGAATCAGAATTTGAAAATGCATATCCTAAATAAATAATAATACATTTTAACAAAAAAGTGCAAGGTAAAAAATATCAGAAGCTGCGATATCTGCTAACAGATCTATTTTCAGTCATCAGGCACCCACATGAAAATATACTATAGTAATTTATAGTAAATACTATAGTGTTTTTTACCCATACTGACACTGACACCTCCGATAGAGATAGAGATGTTGCGCAATCAGCTGAAATGTTGCTAGAATAGGTTTTTATGTATGGCCGATATATATTGCATCACCAAAATGATTGAGGTCATGTCCGTGTGTTGTGTGATAAGTCCATATATTGATTATTGTGACAGGACTAGTAATGTCAATTTATAAATGTATATAGTCCCTTATGAAGAAGTATAGTTCAAGCTCATTTTAACTCTTTGAAACTGACCCTTTCAGGCTTTGATCCTAATTGTGCCGTTTTGGTGACTGTCGCTTTAAATTCAAATGAGATTGGGAAATTTTGTTTATCTGTTGAAACAGTCTGTAATATGTTTTTATTATTATTATTATTTACAAAGGATAGAATAAATAGCATACATTAGAAAAAGCTGCAAATAAATTAGCAAACAGTTTAGCCTATTAAAATGAATAGCTATTATAAAGAAATGGAATCAAGTTATCGAATCTCATTAACCTTTTCTTCACTGTATAATTTAAACATTCTGATTAAAGAGCAGCGAATGAAACTCGCATTTATATTTTTTGTTTGATCACATTAAATAACAGAGGTGTCACTTTGAAAATGCACAGATCTATAATGAAAGCATTCGATTGCTTTCCTAACTGTTTATGCTCATTTAAGACAACATTTGTTGGTGTTAAAAAGAAAACCCACCAAGATCAACATGTTTAGATGTCGTTATCATTATTATTATTATTGTTATTATTGTTATTATTATTATTATTATGTTTATATGTCTTTTCAAACACGCAACCAAAACCCAGACTTTTGCTCCGCTTCAAATCGCGTGTACAGAATCCATTTGGGAAACAGCGTTTCTGCTACATGAACTGACTGCTTTGAGGATTGCATAGGAAGGGCAACGGCGTCTGTAATGGAAAAGAAGGGAATCCCACTGTTTTTATATATTTTTTAAAAGGTGCATCCCAAATCGCATACTTATGCACTATTCTACGCCATTTTGTAGTATAAATAGTGTAAGTAGTGCGTTCACACTGAAAACTCTAAAAAGAATAAGTGCACTTTAAATACCCGGATGATGCACTCATTCAACCGGTAATATGAAGTGTGTAATGATGGACACTTCACGCACTCAACGACCGCTGCTTTGCTCATGTAGTGGAAGGGGCGGGGCTTTCGGGCGCTCATGTTGGATTACTTTATTTATTTTGGATTGTGAAAGCAGAATTCTCAGACGAGAGGGATTATACCGCCTCCTGATGGTGAATGCTGTTATACTCATGACAGGCACTATTTGGTACTTTGGTCGTTTACTTCACTAATTTGGCAACCGTCAAACGTCATCTGGGAAACGGTTTGAATTTCCGCTTAGTAAAAAAACGTTAGTGTTCCATTTGGAACGACACTACATACATATACTATGCTGTTGAGTGTGTAAGTGCATAAGTACATAGTGCACGAGTGCATAGTATATAGTGTGCCATTTGGGATGCAGCTAAAGTGTTTTCATGCCTAAATAAAATGAGAGCATAGAATAGATTCACATTTAAGAACAAGTGGCGCCCCCTGGTGGTTTGGCGGTATGGGTTGCGTATAGGGAGGATCGGCTCTTTGATGTTTATTACCACACTTCATAGAAAGAATAAAAATATAGCAGAAATACAGGAAAATATTTTTACAGGATGATAGCGCGATAGAATTGTAAGATACGGGAGAATCCTGGGAAAATGGGATGGTTGACGGGTATGGCCTATAGATCAACATAGCAGCAGATTCAAAACAAGGCCAATGTTATCTGTGAAAACCTAATGTGTGCAGAAGTGTCTCAGGAAAAGGCAGTCTATGTAGACTCCAGTGTTCATTTGTGCATCTTAAAACTCATCATTTATAACGCCTCTTAGTTGCTGACATTCTCTTCAACAGGTATGGTATGAAATCTCTAACAACAGACGGCTGCTTCTCACTCAGGGCTGTTTATGCTAATGAGGGAGAGATGGTCACTAGTGGGAGAATGTCAATCAAAGTGTTTCTGCAGAGTGCTTTTATCAAGCGTGATTATAAAAAATAGAATTAATAAATTTTTAGCATAAGAAGCTGGTTATATTCACACACTGCTGCCACACAACTGTGATTTTTGCATAATAGGTGCCCTTTAAAACTTGTTGTGAACACCCATAACTCTTCTTCAGTACAGCTGATAAAGTTGTATGCATGTGTGTGTTTTTACCTCTGTCGGTGTCGTACAGGAACACGAAACGGCTCCAGTCGTAGTGGTCCAGCAGGCTCAGCAGGGCTCCGCGGATGGACGGACGCAGCTGCAGGACAAACTGAGTCTCACCCTCGGCGGGGAAACTGGGCGTCACCAGAGAGATGTGCAGGGCACTGCAGAACGACGTCAGAGTGTGAACCGACCGCTTGTCGTACAGGCCGAATATCGCAAACACTCCTCGTGAATACTGCGAACAGACTGCAGAGACAGAGAGAGGGAGAGACACAAACAACAAGGTAACACTTCAGTTTAAGTAGCAATTCTCACTATTAAAGTACACATGAAATCAAAACTAACCATATTGATTTTGTTAGCTCACATCGCTAGTTTTGTGCTGAACAATTCATCTGTGCGTGTCATTAAGAAAAAATATATAAAATATAATGCTAATATAAAATTGAATGCACTTCATGATTGTTTTCAGTTAAATTCTCAGATTAGGTCTGTCTGAGGTATTGGGCGTGGCTAACACACTTAACCACGCCCCTCCAGCTGTCAGTTTTGACAACAAACAGAAATGGTGAGGAGGAGGAGTCTGTTAGGTTGTAATAACTCTCCGCAAACCCTTTTCACCATCTTTCTAAATGAAATGCCTACTTTACTACATCCAATCATCTCGCAGTAGAAAAAACAAGCCACACCCACTGTTTTCTCATTTAATATTCTGTTTCTCTAGGAACTGCGTCACAATACGGAGAAAAAAAATGATTGCAGCGTCCGGTTCATGCAGAAATTAGCTAATGTCTTGTTATTGTCTCATTGTCCGTTGTCCATCTGTGTGAAATAAAATTGACTGTTTATTTAGCTAGCTCACATTGCTATTCTTAGCTGAATAATTCATCCGTGCAAGTTAGTCCATTGAAAAATCAAATTCTGATCATCTGCTTCAACGTTTGGAGTGGCGGTCCTTTTGTACACATCAACCTGAGGGTTTGCAACTGTATATCAATATTCTTAAACTTAACCACGCCCCTCTTTCCATTAGTTTGCAATGAGAGAATGATGCACAAAACAAAGCCCCGCCCCTACTCAATATTCAGATCCAGTTGGAAGTACATCAACATACTGAAATAAAAGTCTCAGCAACTTCATTAAAAATATTGGCTGTTTATTTGGATTTATAAAGCACATATTATTCTACGTCCCTAACCCTACCTAATACCTAAATCTAACTACACTACTACCTTAATAACTATTAATGAGCAGCAAATTAGGAGTTTATTGAGGGAGAAGTCATAGTTAATGGTTTCTTAATAGCAAGAACTACCTTAAAATAAAGTGTGACCAACAAGAACAATTCACAGGGTAAAGATGAAGACTGAAAAAAATCATCACCTACAAGAAAGGATGAATCTCATGCATAGCTTAGTTTTCACATATAACATCTAAAAGGAAAAATCTAGTTTACTTACACCTCTGATGTGCATTATTTTCTAATAATTCAATCAACCAGAGTCAACTGTTCAGCATATAATATGGTCTCCACAGCTGAATCCACTGTTGATATATTTTATTTCAGACTTTATTTGTCAGGTTTTTGTCCTCAAACTGCTTCTGTGTGTAGCACTAGTTTCTCTCACATCTCCTCCAAAGCCTTTTGTTGTGTGTTGGTGTGTTTTTTGACTGTTGTAGCTGTGAAATAACTCAAATCATTCAGCTTAGTGATATGGAGCTGTAATGCGCTCAAAACATGCCGGAACTACTTTATCTGTGTGTTTATCTGACAATAACTGCACACCTTAGAATGCTTATCAACCAATCAGAATCAAGCATTCAACGGCCCGGTAGAGTAATATACATTATATAAGCCTTCCAATAAGATTTCATCTTCAAGTCAAATATACAATTTATATGACTTTGTGGGCGACGTGGTGGCTCAGTGGTTAGCACTGTGGCCTCACAGCAAGAAGGTCGCTGGTTCGATCCCCGGCTGTGTCAGTTGGCATTTCTATGTGGAGTTTGCATGTTCTTCCCGTAATGGCGTGGGTTTCCTCCGGGTGCTCCAGTTTCCCCCACAGTCCAAACACATGCGCTATAGGGGAATTAGATTAACTAAATTGGCCGTAGTGTATGAGTGTGTGTGTGTGAATGAGTGTGTATGGATGTTTCCCAGTACTGGGTTGCAACTGGAAGGGCATCCACTGCGTAAAACATATGCTGGAATAGTTGGTGGTTCATTCCACTGTGGTGACCCCTAATGAATAAAGGGACCAAGCCGAAGGAAAATGAATGAATATTACTTTGTCTAAAAAATACAAAAAAGTAAATTTTCATAACTTATGATTGTAGATGATTATTACTGTATAAAAATATAAGATATATTAGACAATATATTTCATTTAAAACAATGTATTCAAATTTGTTATTAAAACTACATAAATATCAGACATTACTATATATATAGTATATCAGTAGCATGTCCACTCACCGGCCACTTTATTAGGTACACCTGTCCAACTGCTCGTTAATGCAAATTTCTAATCAGCCAATCACATGGCAGCAACTCAATGCATTTAGGCATGTAGACATGGTCAAGAGGATCTGCTGCAGTTCAAACCGAGCATCAGAATGGGGAAGAAAGGTGATTTAAGTGACTTTGAACGTGGCATGGTCGTTGGTGCCAGACGGGCTGTGCTGAGTATTTCAGAAACTGCTGATCTACTGGGATTTTCACGCACAACCATCTCTAGGGTTTACAGAGAATGGTCCGAAAAAGAGAAAATATCCAGTGAGCGGCAGTTCTGTGGGCGCAAATGCCTTGTTGATGCCAGAGGTCAGAGGAGAATGGCCAGACTGGTTCCTGCTGATAGAAAGGCAACAGTAACTCAAATAACCACTCGTTACAACCGAGGTCTGCAGAAGAGCATCTCTGAATGCACAACACGTCCAACCTTGAGGCGGATGTGCTACAGCAGCAGAAGACCACACCGGGTGCCGCTCCTGTCAGCTAAGAACAGGAAACGGACTAAAAAGAAATCAGATTTTTAGCTTTAAATTGCACTTTAATCTTAACACTAATATCTTGCTAAATAACTAGTAAAATATGTGCTGTCTTTGTGGCAAATAAAATGAATTATAAAAACTATTGTTGAAAAATATGTTGAAAAAAATCTGTTAAACAGCACTTGGGAAATATTTGAAAGAGAATTAAAACGTCACATGAGGGCTAATCATTTTGTATTCAGCTGTATATATCTTTATCATTTAACGCTCAATAGTAACTTGATGAAATACTCGTAGGTTTTCGTCTTATTCTTTTGATTTTGGGTGTTCTGGAAAGCCTCGGTGAGCTTCAAAGTTCAAGAATAAACACGTTGTACCATGTTTTTCTGAGCGCGAGTGAAAGAAAGAGACTTCAGTAGTCAGTGTGTAATCTTCAAAGGACTCCAGCACATTTAGTTGATTCACACACACACGCGCGCAGTCTTTGATGTAAGTTTATAACGTTGCGTTTTCTGTCGCTTTCTATGAATGACATACTCTAGTTTTTGGCTGTAGGATCAAACAGACTCTTGGTTCTCTCTCTGAAACAACATCCATCCCACTTTCTGTCACAGGAACTGTAAGTGCAATGGCGGAATTTATTATTTTATAAAAAATCTGAAATAGTGAGACGTCTTTCCAGTAGGTCTGTGGGGTTAATCCAAATTCTGTTTAGATTTTGGCCTCCAATGATTATGAAAAAACATTAATCGAGATAAAATGATTATTGCAGCAAATCCCGCCCCTTTAAGCAGTCTGCATTTGTTCCTCTGCAAAGTTGTTTTACATGGAAAACTGTGAAATCATGTGACTTTTGCATCATAAGACGCACTTGATTTATTGAAGTGTATTCGATCATTTACAGCTGAAGTCAGAATTATTAGCCCTCCTGAATTATTAGCCCTCCTATATATTTCTGTTTAACGGTAAGATTTTTTTAACACATTTCTAAATATAATAGTTTTAATAACTCATTTTTTATAACTGATCTTTGCCATGATGACAGCACATAATATTTGACTAGATATTTTTCAGGACACTAGTATTCAGCTTAAAGTGACATTTAAGGCTTAACTAGGGTAATTAGGCAAGTCATTGTATAACAGTGGTTCTGTAGACAATCCAAAACAAATATTGCTTAAGGGGGCTAACAATATTGACCTTAAAATGATTTAAAAAAAAATGTAAAACTGCTTTTATTCTAGCCGAAATAAAACAAATAAGAAGAATAAATGTTATAGGAAATACTGTGAAAAATCCCTTGTTGTGTTAAACATCATTTGGGAAATATTTTGGGGGGAAAAACAGAGGAGGGCGAATAATTCTGACTTCAACTGTATGTTTGTAAAAGTATGAAAGAGAACTTGTGCTGTTGTGTGTATGCGCTCAGTTTAAGAAACAAGCAGAACACACACATGTAAAGTCATCTTTAAAATTAACCTGTGCGCATAAATGCTCAAATACATGCAAAAATTTGTCAAATTGTAGCACTTCACTGTAAACCATGCAGAGGTGGGTAGAGTATCCAAAATCTATACTCAAGTAAAAGTAAAAGTAACAATTTTAAAAGTTACTTGAGTAAAAGTAAAAAAGTATCTGATGAAAAAATTACTCAAGTAAATAGTTACTAGTTACTTTTAATTATATATATATATAAAAGTAAATTAAAAAAGTAAATCGGAACTGTGTGGCTCTTAAAGTGACAGCACACTATAGTCCTGCTGCAGATTATTATTATTATTACTATTATTATTATTATTAATCAAACAATAAAAGAACAGCACAAAATCACTCCCTGCTCTCGACTGAAGGACATTTGTAGCTTGTATCAACATTTGTTTGTACATTACATTGTATCAAGTTTAATTCTTACAGCAAAGACTATGCTTAAAGCACAGTTTGCTTAATTTGTATATTTTTATTCTATTGTATTTTTGTTAGTTTGATTATTAGTAGTAAGAATTTCATGTTTGAAATATATAGGTGTAATAGCAACCTTTTTTACATGGGGAAAATATATATAGGTCATATATATAATGGCAATATATTATACATGATTTGGTAATATGTATTATATGTAATTGTCTGCATTGGAATAGTATGAAACTCTTAATTTTATTAAAGAAAAAAAACTGGCATAAAAAAAATATACCCATACCTAACTAAGGGTATATATTCACAGTTTATCATTATTTCAATTAAATTGTGATTTATATATAACATATATTACCAGATGTATAATATAGCATGGTGGCTCAGTGGTTAGCACTGTGGCCTCACAGCAAGAAAGTTGCTGGTTCGAGTCCCGGCTGGGTCAGTTGGCATGTTCTCCCCGTGTTCGCGTGGGTTTCCTCCGGGTGCTCCGGTTTCCCCCACAGTCCAAACACATGCGCTATAGTTGAATTGAGTAAGCTAAATTGGCCGTAGTGTATGAGTGTGTGTGTGAATGTGAGAGTGTATGGGTGTATCCCAGTACTGGGTTGCGGCTGGAAGGGAATCCGCTGCGTAAAACATATGTTGGAATAGTTGGCGGTTCATTCCGCTGTGACGACCCCTTATAAATAAGGGACTAAGCTGAAGGAAAATGAATGAATGAATAATATATTACCAAAATAATTATAATTTTTTCCTAATCGAGCAGCCCTGCTTTCAGATGCTAATCCTCCATCATCATTTACAGTCTGATTCATCGACAGACCAATTAATGGAAGGACGAAGCGTCTGTCTGGTTATTTATAGACTGAATGCCACTCTCGACTCACAGAAGTAAAAAAAAAAAAATCACCCGTGGCCGGTCACCATGGAGATACAGACGATAGTTGGCAAAAGAGCTGATGATCAGGATTGACAGGAATGTATGGAGAAAGAATGAGGGATCAATTCTAGTGTTAAACAAACAAACACAGACTCTTAATGAAGGAAGAGCACGAGCCAAATCACAGACATGAAAACCACACTTCACTGCCTAGCAACCTGCTGACAGCTACTCCTTAGCAACCACATAGCAGCATCCTGGCAACCATTACATCACCCTGGATCATGGTGGTGAGTTTTACACAAGTGAACAGTACTCTATCTAGTTTGTTAATGTTACTTTTCTTTTGTTATTTCAGCCCTCACAAAAAAGTTTGTGGAGAAAATCATTACAAATTATTCACCCTCCTGTAAAAATGTAATTATTTTTCAGATATTTCCCAAGTGAATTTTAACAGAGCAAGGAATTCTTCACGATATTTCCTTTTTTTATGATTCACATTTTTTTATTTTCTTCCATAATATCACAGTAACATCAGTTTACAAATTTTTGCCTCCTTTTAACACCCCCTTTCCCTCCCCTCCCCAACAGTGGCAGCGACTGTAATTATATGTTGCTATTATAACTGCAGAAGATAAATAATATAAACTCAATAAATAAAATAAATAAAAAACACATACACAAAAGAATAATAAAATTACATATATAAAACAACAATGCAATAATAATACCTATACAAATAAAATAAGATACTTTTACCATGCGTCTCACCACATTGAACTTATTCATCCTCCAAAAAAGCCAAATAATTTGCCCATCTTCTCTGATAAACATCCAATTGATCAAGTAATCTATATGTCATTTTTTCATATGCTGCCACCTTCCCCAATTCCGTAACCCATTCTTGAAATAATGGTGGACCTGCTGATCCCATCCCCTCATAATGATTTGTCTTCCAATCCTAATACTTATTTGAATCCACTCAGACATCTTCACCCCAGGTCCCAACACAAACGGGTCTCCCAGCACATATATCTTAGGACAAAACGAAAAGCAGCATCCCGAAACATCCTGAATGTAATTATGCACTTTAACCCAGAATTCCTGTATTTTAGAACAGGACCACAGGGCATGTATCAAGTCTCCTCTTCACGATATTTCCTATTATTGTTATTATTTTGTTCTGGTAAAAAAGCTAGTAAAAAGACTAATTTCTTTGTTTGGCTGAAATAAATAAAAAACATTTTAAAAATGTAAAAACCTAATTAACCTAGTTAAGTTTTTAAATTGATTTTAAGCTGAACGCTAGTAGTTTCCAAAATAAATATTAACATATTATGTACATCATCATTAGCACATGAGAAAGTTTTGAAAAAGAATGAAGAAAAATTTCATAGAAAGGCAATAACTTTGTCTTCAGCTGTATTTTATTTATTTATTCATTTATTTATCTATCTAATTGTTTATTTAAAATTAATGTTCTGTAAAAATGTATGTTATAACATACTTGAAAATAAATAATATAAATTCTAACCTTAATCAGTAAATATTGTCATTGTATAAAAAAATCATGTCTAAAGTAAAATGATAATGATGATCTTATTTAATGTCATCTTATAAAATTGTATTTTTATGTCAGCTACTTTACTTTAAAGCGACATGTAGTTTTTAATTTGTAAAAATAAAGTATTCAAAGTAAAACATTTTCTAAAGAATTATTTGTTATCTGGTCATTTAAAATTGTAAGAAATCACAACTTCATTTGGAATGGTATGAAACTCAATGATTTTAATTAAAGAACAATGAAATATAGTACATTTATTTTATAAAAATGTCATTATTTTAAGTCTTTATACTTAATTTTTTCATTTAACTCCAATATTTTGCTTGCTCATTTTTAATTATTTGTCAAATTTACTGAGTATCTGAATAAATGTCTTTTTAAATATTTCTCCAAGTGTAGTTTAACACTACTGCCTGTACATGTACTAAGAAAATGTCAAATTAAAATAAAAAAATAAGTACTCCTTTTTAAAAATATTACAATAGACAAAAGCACAAATGAATTACTTTAAAAAACAAAACAAAATGGAATTAAACCAAAAATCTATCATATTTACTGTGAATGATTTAGTATGGAAACATATTCATTCATTCATTCATTTTCTTTCGGCTTAGTCTCTTTATTCATCAGGGGTCGCCACTGTGGAATGAACCGCCAACTATTCCAGCATATGTTTTACACAGCGGATGCCCTTCCAGCCGCAACCCAGTAATGGGAAACATGCACACTCATTAACACACACACTCATACACTACGGTCAATTTAGTTCATCAATTCCCCTATAGCGCATGTGTTTGGACTGTGGGGAACACTGGAGCACTTGGAGGAAACCCACGCCAACACAGGGAGGACATGCAAACTCCACACAGAAATGCCAACTGACCCAGCCATGGACTTGAGGCAACAGTGCTAACCACTGAGCCACCGTGTTGCCTTGTATGGAAACATTCATTCATTCATTCATTTTCTTTTCGGCTTAGTCTCTTTATTAATCTGGGGTCGCCACAGCGGAATGAACTGCCAACTTATCCAGCATATGTTGAACGCAGCGGATGCCCTTCCAGCTGCAACCCATCACTGGGAAACATCCATACACATTTATTCACACACATACACTACGGACAATTGAGCCTACCTAATTCACCTATACCACGTCTTTGGACTGTGGGGGAAACTGGAGCACCTGGAAGAAACCCACGCCAACACGGGGAGGACATGCAAACTCCACACAGAAATGCCAACTGACCCTGCCAGGACTTGAGGCAACAGTGCTAACCACTGAGCCACCGTGTCGCCTTGTATGGAAACATATGGGTTAGAAATATCAATTTGAAATGTTTTGTAGTATGCAAAATGCCAATACATGTACAATCTATTAAAATATACTGGATTTCAGATGCAATATACACAGTAATATTTGCAATATTGTTTCCCTTAAACTTTCATAATGCTGCACAGTAATCCAAAAATATCCTATTTGTCTTCATATTCTGTTACAAATATATATACAAGTCTTCTTAATTTTCCAAAGCCATAAATTCCCCTGCCAATAACACACTTTGTTTTCACAAACCAGTCGATTCTCAGTAGACAGAATAAAGCCTTGTCCTCCATTTTTCTTACATCAGAATAAACGGAAGTTAACTGGTCTGTGAAAGGCGTTTGATGTGGACTTCAGTCGTGTTTCAGTCTGAATGTTGTCTTGTATGTGTATGTGTGTGTGTGTGTGTGTCTGTGAGGAAAGAAAGGCTCTGTTTTTACACAGCCTGGAGGTGTCAGAAACGTGTTCTTAAAGGGGACCTATTATGCAAAAATCACTTTTATAAGGAGTTTAAACACAGTTGTGTGGCAGCAGTGTGTGAATATAACCAGCTCCTAATGGTAAACATTTATTAATTATATTATATTATATTTTATAAACACACTTGATAAAAACAGTCTGCAGAAACACTTTGATTGACATTCTCCCTTTGTACGTGTCATCAGAGGGGGAAAGCCCCACCCACTAGTGACCATCTCTAGCTCATTAGCATAAACAGCCCTGAGTGAGAAGCAGCCGTCTGCTATTAGAGTTTTCAAGCCATACTTGCCGATTTTTCAATGAAAAATGTTTAATTTAATAACGTAATTTATTTCTCTGATATAAATCTGAATTTTCAGCTCCGTTTTTCAGCATCACATGATCCTTCAGAAATCATTATATTATTATATTTACATTTATTAATTAAGCAGACTGTAATATACTGATTTGAAACTTTTTTTTGTGTGTGTGTGTGTGTGTGTGTGTGTGAAAAAACGTGATAAATCTTTTTATTTCAGGATCCTTTGATGAATATAGAGAAGTTAAAAATCTCTTCTAACATTCTTTTTACTTGTAATAAATTCATTTTCAGTTGTTCACCGTGATAACAATAGTCCTGTTTTGAATCTGCCGCTATAGGCGTTTGTAGCTCCACCCTCTTTTTGAAAATCTCATTTGAATTTAAAGCGACAGTCACCAAAATGCCACAATTCGGATCACAGCCTAAAAGGGGCAGTTTCAGAGAGTTAGAAAACATTAATTGTAGGGGTGTGACGAGACTCCACGAGACGATATGAGACACGAAGATTGGGTTCACGAGAACGAGTCGAGACAATATTTTTACAGTATTTTTAGGAAATCTTCAATGATGAAATACATGAATGGAAAATAGTCTTTTATTCAACTAAAAAAAAAATCACAAGATGCAAAACTATTTAGATGCTTTTTTTAAAAATCAACTTGTAATGAATGTTATTTTACTTCTATTCTAATGAATTATGCCATAAAGGACATGCAAACACTGCAAAATATTTAGCTATAAACTCCCCTGACAGACTTCTCCCCTGTACAGTTTCACATGAGAAATCAAACTCCTTTCCACAAATTGAACTTGCCCCTGTGACAAACTCTGAGGTACTGGATGCGAGTATGAAGTGAGGACTGATAGGAGAGAGTTGTTGTAATGGAGTTTGATACATGCACGCCGAGTGAAAAGAAACTGGACAGCATAAACGTGTGTTCAGTGATGATGATGACGACGAAGGATATGTGTGTCTCCAAGAGTATAATGTGTGTGTGCGCACTTGAAGGAGATGTGTGTGTCTGTGGTCCTTTACTGACTCGGTAGGTACAGAGAATAGTGTCAAACAGCTGTGTGTGTGTGTGTGTGTATGTATGGCTTATCCTGTCACAAAATGCAGCTAAAAGTCCTACACAACGGTAATAGTTTGATTGAGGTGTTTACATGTCTGCACTGCATTTCAATAATACGACTGAAATATGAATACTCCTAATGTCTTAATTCCATTTCTGTTTACTACAATTATGACTTTCAGCATATCCAAAGTGCTATTCCATCGCATGTTATGAGCCGTGGTTAATGTGTGTGGCTGCATTTGTAGCAGCCTCTGCTTTTGGATGCGGCAACCTTTGAACTGCGGTGAAAAAAGCTCAACACAGAGGCAGCCCAGGTGTGTGCAAAGCACTTGATGTGTGGTTCAAATCCAATCCTGCCTCCAATCTTTAGTGCTAAATTCACCCTCACGCGCCATTATAATATCACAACTCACAAGACATCTTTTCACCTCTACAAGAAATCGTAGCCCGAGATCTCGTCACACCCCTAATTATTTGTGTGGTATTTTGAGCTGAAACTTCACTACACACTCTAGAGACATCAGAGACTTATTTTAAATCTTGTAAAAAGGGGCATAATAGGTCCCCTCTAAGACTGTGTGTGCGTGCATGCATGCGTGCGTGCGTGCGTGTGTGTGTGTTGTTTAACAGGCTTCATTGGTGTGATGAAAATGGTACAGTCTGCTCTCACACTGATGTCACTCTGTTAAATCTTCTCCATTTAATCTTCAGAGCTAGACCTGACCTTTTGTCTTACTCGCATTATGTTATCAGGCTTTTATATTCCATATGAATGTATAAAATCACCTTCGGGCGCAGAAATAATTCAGCTCAACTTGAAGGCGAGATCCATTTTTTATTAGATTCATTCGGAGATGTCAAACTATTCCACCTTTCCCATTTCACATCAGGTTTTTAGTGCCCTTATTGAAAGTGAATGTACTGAGGTAGGTGACAGAATTTACATCCAATCATATCACACTGCTCTGCCGAGCAAACCAATGAAAGGTCATTGTGGGCGGAGCCACTTGGAGCGATGACATAAAGAAAAGAAAAAAAGAAATTAGGCGTTTTAATCAGCAAGAATGCATTAATTGATTATAAATAAGAGAATGTTGGAAGACATTTTTTTATTTAAATAAATGCTGCTCTTGAAAATTTTCAAAGAATCCTGGAATAAAAAGATATGTTTTTTTCACGCAAAATAATAATAATAATAATAATAATAATAATAATAATAATAATAATAAAATCAGCATATTACAGTCTGCTAAATTAATAAGTGTAGTGTATTAATAAATGTAGTATGATAATGTTTTCTGAAGGATCATATGACACTGAAGACTAAAGAAATGGTGCTAAATATTCAGATTTATATCACAGGAATAAATTACATGCTGAAAAATGATTGAAATTAAAATTAAAATTTTATTAAACATTTTAGAAAAAAATACATGAATAAAAAGTATAAAATATATATGAAATAAATGTAATATAAAGTGCAAAAAATGCTAATGCTTTAAATAAAATAAATAAAAAATCCAAAATATAAAAATTAAAACCACAACATTATACACTCACTGGCCACTTTTAGGTACACCTTACTTGTTTCTGGTTGGACCCCCTTTTGCCTTCAAAACTGCCTTAATCCTTCGTGGCATAGATTCAACAAGGTACTGGGAATATTCCTCAGAGATTTTGGTCCATATTGACATGATAGCATCACGCAGTTGCTGCAGATTTGTCGGCTGCACATCCATGATGCGAATCTCCCGTTCCACCACATCCCAAAGGTGCTCTATTGGATTGAGATCTGGTGACTGTGGAGGCCATTTGAGTACACTGTGGTCATAAAGGGATGGACATGGTCAGCAACAATACTCAGGTAGGCTGTGGCGTTGACACGATGCTTAATTGGTACTAATGGGCCCAAAGTGTGCCAAGAAAATATCCCCCACACCATTACACCACCACCACCAGCCTGAAGCGTTGATACAAGGCAGGATGGATCCATGTTTTCATGTTGTTGATGCCAAATTCTGACCCTACCATCTGAATGTCGCAGCAGAAATCGAGACTCATCAAACCAGGCAATCTTCTATTGTCCAATTTTGGTGAGCCTGTGCGAATTGTAGCCTCAGTTTCCTGTTCTTAGCTGACAGGAGTGGCACCCGGTGTGGTCTTCTGCTGCTGTAGCCCATCCGCCTTAAGGTTGGACGTGTTGTGCATTCAGAGATGCTTTTCTGCAGACCTCGGTTGTAAAGAGTAGTTATTTGAGTTACTGTTGCCTTTCTATCAGTCTGGCCATTCTCCTCTAGCCACACCCATTCTGATGCTCGGTTTGAACTGCAGCAGATCCTCTTTTCCATGTCTACATGCCTAAATGCTGCCATGTGATTGGCTGATTACAAATTTGCATTAATGAGCAGTTGGACAGGTTTACCTAATACAGTGGCTGGTGAGTGTATACACAAAATAACATTATCATGCTCCTACCATTAAGTTATCTCTGTTTAGATATAAATATATTACATATTTAAATAGATATTCTAATAAATAATGAAAATTTATGAATATTTGAATACATTTTTATGACTTCTTTTTTAATTGTATTAGCATATATTGTGTGTGTCTATTTATTTTGGTTTTGCTTATACTTGTTTTGTCTCTATTTTATTTTCTATATTTACTTATACCTGATAAATCATTCAAAGTTTCGATTATCCTATTATAATGTTGTTTTTAATATTTGTTTTATGCTTGTGGAGCACTTTGAGCTGCATTTAATGTAGGAAAATTGCTGTACAGATCACATATATTATTATTATGACTTATTATTAACAATACATTATTTAATTGATTTATGTTTCAGCTCCTGAATAATCAACGTGGATCAATCAAACAAGCATCCGTCATAACTCTACAAAGGTAAGAGTGATTTATTACCTACTGATCAATAAGCAGTGATCAATCAGAGTGTCTAGTCTAGAAGGGATACAGCTGTGGATACTCACATGAATATAGCATCATTTTTGTGACAATGTACAACAATAATTCATATTTTTACATTAATGTGAGGATTGGGGTAGACATTAATAAAATGCAATTGAATGGGTAATTTAATAAATAATATGAATAATAATTACTGCTTTTACATTACTGTGATGGTTGGGGAAGACGATAATAAGTTAATGGGTAATTTAATAAATAATGTAAGCAATTCTTGTTAACTTCTAATAATGATAATGATCTTATTTAATGTCATCTGATTAAAATCTTATGTCAGCTACTTACCAAATTTAACTTTAAAACATTTAATTTAATAAATAATATGAATAATACTTGTTAACATCTGGCTGCAGCTGTACATCTGACATCATATCCTAAAATAACCTGTCACTGGTAATTTGTTCATCTGTGTTTGTCTGTAAGGCTAAGCGTAGGCATTAATAAAATACAATTGAATGGCTTATTATAAATAATATGAATAATAATACTCGGTATAATTATTGTTTTTAGATTACTGTGATGGTAAAATACAATTAATGGGAAATTTGATAAATAATATAAATAATTCTTGTTAACTTCCGGCCTTTCCCAGTACTGGGTTGTAGCTGGAAGGCCATTGGCTGCGTAAAACATATGCTGGAATAGTTGGCCGTTCATTCCGCTGTGGAGACCCCTGATAAATAAGGGACTAAGCGGTAGGAAAATGAATGAATGAACTTCCGGCCATAGCTGTATCCCTTTTAGCAACAACCCCACTCTGACATCATCTCTGCTGACATCATATCCTAAAATAACCTGTCACTGGTCATTTGTTCATCTGTGTTTGTCTGTGAGGCTAAGGGTAGGCGTTAATAAATTACAACTGAATGGCTAATTAATAAATAATATGAATAATACTTAGTATAATTAATGTTTTTTACATTATTGTCATGGTAAAATACAAATGATGGGAAATTTAATAAATAATATAAATAATTCTTGCTAACTTCCGGCCTTTCCCAGTGCTGGGTTGCGGCTGGAAGGGCATCCGCTGTGTAAAACATATGCTGGAATAGTTGGCGGTTCATTCCGCTGTGGCGACCACTGATGAATAAGGGACTAAGCCGAAGAAAAATGAATGAACGAATGAAGTTGTATCCCTTTTAGCAACAACCGTACACTGACATCATCACTGCTGACATCATATCCTGAAATAACCTGTCACTGGTCATTTGTTCATCTGTGTGTGTGTGTGTGTGTTTGAGCTCTAAACACAGTTAACTTTAATAAAATCACTGTGGGACTGTAATGGAAACAGAGCTATTAATCAGAAACACACAAAAGAGAGATGGAGAAACACTGGGTCTTCAGGTCACAAGCAGATTGATTTACCATTTACAGAAATGCACATGAGTCCACAGAGAGACTGAATGAAAGAGTCACGCTGACCTCCTGCCTCTGGGTGAAGTTATTCTTACACTGGACATTGTCGAGCAAACTATACAGCACTAAAATTAATTCATGTTTCCGTCCACATGTTTTTGTAGTACACATGAAATCCAAACTAACCATATTGATTTAGCTAGCTTGCATTGCTAGTTTCGTGCTGAACAATTCATCTGTGCATGTCATTAAGAAAAAAAAAACAATAGTTTGCCCTTCTAATCTAAAATTGAATGCACTTCATGTTTGTTTTCAGTTAAATTCTCAGATTAGGTCTGTCTGAGGTATTGGGCGTTGCTAACATACTTAACCATGCCCCTCCAGCTGTCAGTGCTATGACAACAAACAGAAATGGTAAGGAGAAGGTTGTAATAACTCTCCCCACACACTTTTCATCATCTTTCTGAATGAAATGCCTACTTTACTACATCCAATCAGCTCGCAGTAGAAAAATCAAGCCACGCCCACTGTTTTCTCATTTAATATTCCGTTTCTCTAGGAACTGTCACAATACCAAAAGACACGGTCACGTGTTTGTTTGTTGTTTTGCTGATTGTAAAACGCCTCAGCTAAAGTCTGTCATCACAGTGGTTCGGCTTAGTCCCTTTAATTATCAGGGGTCGCCACAGCGGAATGAACCACCAACTTGTCCAGCATATGTTTTACGCAGCGGATGCCCTTCTAGCTGCAACACAAAAAACCGGGGAAACCAGAGCACACGGGGAGAACATGCAAACTCCACACAGAAATGCCAACTGACCCAACTGGCTCGAACCAGCGACCTTCTTACTGTGGGGCGACAGCGCTACCCACTGCGCCACCGTGCCGCCATTATTATTATTATTATTATTCATTCATTCATTTTCTTTTCGGCTTAGTTCCTTTATTAATCAGCGGTCTCCACAGCGGAATGAACCGCCAACTTATCCAAGATATGTTTTACACAGTGGATGCCCTTCCAGCTGCAACCCATCACTGGGAAACATCCATACACACTCATTCACACACATACACTACGGACTATTTAGCTTACCCAATTCACCTATAGCGCATGTCTTTGGACTTGTGGGGGAAACCTGAGCACCCGGAGGAAACCCACACGAACACGGGGGGAACATGCAAACTCCACACCGAAACGCCAACTGACCCAGCCGAGGCTCGAACCAGCGACCTTCTTGCTGTGAGGCGAACGTGCTACCCACTTATTATTATTATTATTATATTATTATCTCCAAAACTGTCTTGTGAAGTAACCCTTTAATGACTGATGTGATTACACTTCATCCAGCATGAGGAATCAAAATAGTTTCTGGCATTGCATTGGGGGTTCATGATTGATGTGTTGTTAAATGTAATTTGCATACAGAAAAAGCAGCATCTAGCACAAACCGAACGAATGGCATGTCATTCCAAACACAAGCTCCCTGTGTGTCCTGAAGCGCATCAAGCCTGAGTCTTGTTTTAGATCAGAA
>CAIGQV010019070.1:2047867-2067867 GCA_903798115.1 Danio jaintianensis | reverse complement strand
CAATAGTCACATCGCAGGATTTATAATATTTATTAAAGATTATTCTATTTTATAGTTTCCCGGTGTTGGGTTGTGGCTGGAAGGGCATCTGCTGCGTAAAACATGTGCTGGATAAGTTGGCGGTTCATTCCGCTGTGGCGACACCTGATTAATAAAGGGACTAAGCCGAAAAGAAAATGAATGAAAGAATGAATACAAAGATGACCATATTATTTTACATGTGATTGATAAATTTCTGTACATAAATACTGTTAGACTTCCCCAGAAAACCAACCAATTGCTTGTAATTTATTATCATTTATGCAGATGCACGGCATAGTAAAAGACATGATCATCCCAGCCGATCTAAATTAATGAAATCTTTTCAAATAGAGCTATTTATGTCATCTATTGAAATGATATTCGTATCGCAATGTATATCGCAGTACAACAAAATATTGCAAAGTCACATTTTCACAACATTGTGCAGCCCTAGTGCAGTAAATTAAATTAGTTGCTTGTGCCAAGCATTTGTGTGCTGCATGCATAGGTTGTTTATCCACATCTTTCCAATCAGAAGAGGCCTTTACTATCTTTAGCCCCGCCTCTAGGTGCTGTTAGCTGAGCCTAGAGCTGAAAATAGGGGAGGTACAGTGGCTCAGTGGTTAGCACTGTGGCCTCACAGCAAGAAGGTCGCTGGTTCGAGTCCCGGCTGGGTCAGTTGGCATTTCTGTGTGGAGTTTGCATGTTCTCCCCGTGTTGCCGTGGGTTTCCACCGGGTCCTCCGGTTTCCCCCACAGTCCAAACACATGCGCTGTAGCTAAATTGGATGAACTAAATTGGCCGTGTGTGTGTGAATGTGAGAGTGTATGAGTGGTTACCAGTACTGCGTTCAGGCTGGAAGGGCATCTGCTGTGTAAAACATATGGAAAGGAAAATGAATGAATGGAAGGAATGAATAGAGCTGAATATAAATACTATTGCCAGAAGACAAGAGAGGAAAATGACAACAGCCAATAAGAATCAGAATTTCCACCAATGTTTTCAGTCATTTGTGGCATTTTAAAGTCTAAATGTTTGCATCTTGACAGTTTTTTAGATTTTATTGGTACAAAAAAATAATAATCTATTACCTGTTTATTTTAGTATGATCATAACATTTATCATTTTAAATTGCTGATCAAATTGCATTTTAGAAGTTAGTTATATTGTAATAAATATAGTTATCGCAACACTCAGCAACAATATCGCATATTTTCCCAGTATCGTGCAGCCCTAATTCTAAGATGTGCCGTTATTTTCACATAAACACACAGATAAAGTAGTTCCGGCAGGTTTTGAGCGCATTACAGCTCCATATCACTACGCTGAATGAAGTTATTTCACAGCTATAACAGTCAAAAAACACATTAAAACACAACAGAAGGCAAATAAAGTCTGAAATACAACATCTCAACAGTGTCTTTGGGTGACTCTGGTCTGCTGAATTACTAGAAAACAATGCGCATCCGAAATGTCACCAACTCAGGTGTACATTTATTTTATGAATAATTTTAACGGCCCGTCATTAATTATGCTTTAGATCTATATTTTGTTTTCTGGTTTGACTTTTGCTTTGTGGACACACATATAAGACATATCCAAAACTGTTTTTAAATGTTCTTGAGTCCCCTTAATTTCATTTGGAGATTCTTGATATTTCTTTATAGGATCTTTAGATTTGTGGTTTTAGCATTGTTTCGAGAAGGGATGTAGATTCGTCAGTGATGTAAGATTTTGTTAAGAACGATTTTGACTGGAAGTTGAGTTCCGGAAATCATTTACATTTCATTAAGTGAAGTTTTACAAACTAATATCGAGAGGAGCATGTGATATGATCGATCATGGCTGGTCTCTCATCTGTAATCAGCAATAATCCAATCAGATTGATTCAAGCCTACAATAAATAGACTGATTTCACCCTACTGCCTTATCTTTGTTTTGGAAGAATCCCCCTTCCACCCCATCTCTTCCTTTTCCTCCTTTACCAGGGGGAGCTCTCGAGACCTACCTGATCTCGGACCCCTTTACATGCTTACATTACCCCTTTACAAGCCTTTACATGCGGTAGCCCTGGGCTCAAATATCTCAGTACTCAGGGTTCTCTCCCGGGACAGCATGCCAAACCTGCTAATAGCGTCAAGCAATATGTGTGAACTCTTGAAGTACCTTTAGATATTGTTTTTTAGATTATGTTTTTAGAAGACATATGTGACCCTGGAACACAAAATCAGTCATGTCACGCATGGGTGTACTTGTGGGAAAACCAAAAAAAATTGTATGAGTCAAAATGAGGGCCAAAAATTTTTAGAATATCAAGTATGTACAGTCAAAATTATTAAACCCGCTGAATTATTCGCCCCCCTGTTTATTTTTTTCCCCAATTTCTGTTTAACGGACAGAAGATTTTTTTCAACACATTTCTAAACATAATAGTTTTAATAACTCATTTCTAATAACTGATTTCTTTTATCTTTGCCATGATGACAGTAAATAATATTTGACCAGATATTTTTCAAGACACTTCTATACAGCTTAAAGTGACATTTAAAGGCTTAACTAGGTTAATTAGGTTAACTCTGCAGGTTAGGGTAATTAGGCAAGTTATTGTATAACGATGGTTTGTTCTGTAGACTATTGAAAAAAAATATAGCTTAAAGGGGCTAATAATATTGACCTTAAAATGGTGTTTAAAATTTTTTAAACTGCTTTTATTCTAGCCGAAATAAAACAAATAAGACTTTCTCCAGAAGAAAAAATATTATCAGACATACTGTGAAAATTTCCTTGCTCTGTTAAACATCATTTGGGAAATATTTAAAAAAGAAAGAAAAAAATCAAAGGGGGTTTAATAATTCTGATTTCAACTGTATATCATCTTCCATAAAGATATTTAGCAAATGTCCTTCCATAAATATATTAAAACTTAATTTGTTATCAGAAATAAAAATGGCATCCTCTATGGAAAAGAAAAGATAATATTGTTCCTGCCATGGAGTTTAAAAAAAAGCAACTGAAACTTTTGATCTCAAAAATATATCCTTTTCCAAATATATATTTCCTTCAGAATCCCAAGAAAGCAAATCTAAATTGTTGTGATGTATAATCTCTAAATTGCAAGAGGAAAAAAAAGAATTGCTGTTACAGTTGCTGTTTTTTTTTTTTAATCCATGCCACGCCCACATCTCAACAACCAATCAGCATGAATGCATAAAAGCAAGTACATTTATTCAATACTCCATTAAACTTCATCACAATATGAAAGAAACATCTGTTGCTGCTAACTTATTACCACAGTAAGTCAGTGACATTGTTGTCAATCAAAATAAATAATTAAAATACAAATACTCAATAAAAACAAGAAATTAAATGTTCAAAAATTGAAACCCTAAAATGATATTAAAATGAAAATAGATCACATAATATCACACATAAAAAATGAAAATTCAAATTAAAAACAACGTGAATGAAAAGTAAACTGCTAAATTGAAGAAAAAAAAAGTTGACTCCACTTAAAATCATAAAGCAACTTAGCATAAATCTTTTTTTGGAGTTGATTCAATTTTTAACCCAATTACTGCACTTCACTCGATTTAAGTCAACTTAAAAAACTCTGCACCAAGTTGCCTTACAATTTCAAGTAGAGTCAGCTTTTTTAGAGTGTAATATCTAATAATAAGTCCATTAAGAACCTGAAATGTGACGCAGCTAGTAATGCAGAAAGCGTCATGTGTGCTTAATCGTTCTCTCATGCTTCTTCACAGCTGCTCCTCAGACTAATTACTTAATAAAAATAAGCGACCGGTGTCAGATCTGTTTATCAGATGCTTACAAAAGCCAGTAGTCAAGAGATTTTTACGCTATAATCCCCAAAGCCATTTCAGAGCTCACACCATCATCATATAGGAAAGATGAGCTTCCAAAGCAAGACATCAATGCTTTCATTAAAAGCTTGGTGTCCAATTAGAAGCTTTTCCCAGTGATGTCCTCCTATATGCATTAATCAATACGTCACTAAAACCAGTCAATGATTATGGTATGTGCCGTAGAAGTAGACCGCTGCGTGCCATAGATATTTACATTAGATGTCGCCTACGCTGTTGTTGTCTATTGGAAGGAATGCGTCAATAGAGCCGCCATTTTAGTACAGGGTAGCGCTCCTTTTAAATGAATGTGGGACCACGGTGCAGTGGAGGACTGTGGCCATCCAGAGCCAGAGATGTACACATATATACATATATCTATGATCTGGAGTTTTCCCGGTGGTCGGTACGCAAATATTTTTTTAAATTACGAAAATTATAATTTTACATCACTTTGCACGGGCATTGCCGATAAGGAGTGTGTGTTTGTGTGCATGAAAATGTATTATCCTCCCTGGCTGTTAAATTTGATCTAATCCGTGTCCTGAAACACACCCCCTCTCCTGCTTTCACTTCTCATTCTAACAGAAGGAGCGATTCGTTTGTGAATGAATCTCCATTATGAACGACTCGTTCTCTTAGCCGACAATAATACAAGTTTCTAGCAGCGCAGCGTCTTGTTGTCATATTTCATTTACATTGTTTGCTTATTTTACTCAACAAAACTAGCATAAGCCTAGAATTCAGTGCAAGTTGATGCTGCTTTGCCTTATGATCAGTGCAGTAAGAGACTGTATCATCATCAATAACGTTACTTGTTGAGCACAAAAGTTTGTAACATACAAAAAACGTAAAAAACGGAATCTTACCTATGAAATGTTCTGCCTTTGTGCTTTGTTTTCTTTGTTTGCTCATTACTACACCTGTAAGCAGCGCAAAAGTCCCGCATCTTCACATTGGCACACTGTCTTGACTAGTGCGGTTGAATGACATTTGTCCTGGGAGCACTGTACAAATGTGGCGGCGCTATTGACGCATGCTCAGGGTCCGTATGCGATATCTAGTGTATATATCTATGGCTGCGTGCAGGAATCTGATTCACAAATTTGTGCTGATGAAAGTGGATTATGTAAACTGGAAACGGGGCTGAGCTGTTTTACAGTGTGCACATTAGGTATGCAAATAGACTTGCAATAGTCAAGCATTTGTACTGTATCTGAATATTTTAACACTTTTTTTCAATCGCAGACAACTAAAAAAAGGAATCAGCCAACAATCATCCTACCAAAGCCTGAGATGGACAGATGCGCACCAAACAGCTGATGTTGAGGTGAATGCATGCACAAAACACATTGAATTAGGGCCTCACAATTGCAATATATTGTTTTTCTGCTGTATGAATACAATTTGGGATTGTATATTGTATAATTGTAATTATATACTTGATTGGGGTAACTTTGTAAGGGATGCATCTACATAAAATAGGTGAATAGACATGCGTGACCGTTACACTCACGTCTCACACACAGCCCCGCTCATCAATGTCAGTTCCATAGCAATGGATCAATCAAAAGAACTAGGAGGCGGAGCAAGTTGGCATGACAACTGTTTTATTTGACAGCAACATGGTGGAGGAGGCACTTATTTAAAAACCATTCCTGATCTTGAAAGCCCCTTTTAAATGGACGTGAAGCAGTCAGTCAAGTTTACATTATTTTGTTAACTCGTTTCCACTTTAATGAAAATATAGTAAACAAACTCGATTAATGTAATCATTTTGAAGAAATGGGCATGTTTTACTATAGCTTTTAGCGCAAGGGTGCCGCCATCTTGGAATATTGCTGTGTCTGACGTCACGGGGTTGATTCCGTTCCCTCAGCTGAACAGATACAGTTGAAATAATGGACTGAACATGAAGACTGCAAAGCCTAATTCAAACCAATGCATCAGTTTGGTCCAGCACTGCCTGACAAGGGGATTTACATTCAGAACACGATTCAAAACGACGATTAAAACACAATTTCATGCGTTACTAAGTCACGTCTCTGTGGATTATGTCAAGACATATTCTCTTATCAAATCGATCAACTTGATCTCTCAACATGTATGAAGGGCGTAAAAAACTGTCATGTGAAAAACCTCACTGATCTTAGTTTGGTTTGAACATGAAAAGAGGTGATGGCTGTAGTAGTGAAAAGTGAAAGTACCCGCCTGCTACATCAGTACCGGACCTTGTTGAAACCTAGACAGACAGCGTAATACAGAGAGTGGACCAAAGTGCATCAAACGATCGGTAATTAAAAGGAAAAAAAATTTAAATAGAGTAAATATATTTTTATGTATTAGACCCACATCTGATGCTTGTATTTGCACCAGCTCCACGTCCACAACTTCATGCATTGTGTTAAATCAGGCTGTCCAGTCTCTGTGTTCAGTCCATTACTTCTACTGTATCTGTTCAGCTGAGTGAACAGAACCAACCTCGTGACGTCAGACACAGCAATATTTCAAGATGGCGGTACCCTAGCTCTAATAACTATAATAAAAACATGCCCTTTTCTTCAAAATGGTTACATTAATTGAGTTTGTAACATATATTTTCATTAAAGTGGAAACCAATTTACAAAATAATGTAAACTTGAGAAGTTACGCTATTTATTTCACCGTAAAAAATGATTTCACTGTACTAATTTGTGCTTTTTACACATAAACAGAGTAAAAATTTAAGTTACATACTGTTTCTTAAATAATGGTAATTTAATCTGTGAATGGCCCCTAAAGCTGCAGTGTGTCATTTCTGCACCAATCACAGCACAGAATCACACAGAATGACTGTTCTCAAACAGGTTTTCCATATTCTCCCAATATCTCAAACAGACCAAACGTAAGCTGACATTTCAGGCTACATAAACAGTGTCACAGAGCCTGTATTTCACTCTACAGGAAGTCACATGTGAGACAGAACACTCAAAAGAAATGCATCAAAAGACTCTCCATCCAGTTTCACACAGAACTTTTGACATCTTTCACTCACAGGCATTGGTGACAGCAAAGCTGTTTGCCGTCTCGATGTTGTCGACATGTGGAACCAGGTTGAATGGGGCTTCTGTGGCATTCGGACTCGTATTATGAAGAAATATGGCCAAGCGGAAAGCTGTATATTCTTGATCTGTGTTTCTTATAAACAATCCACCTGGGGGAAACATGAGAGGAAAAGGTATGAGCAGCTGGGAATAAAAGAGAAATAGGTACTGGTGTATGTTAATAGAATATTTCCACCTAAATTGGAATAAATGAAATTTAAAAGCTCGTAAATGTTTTTGTAATCCATTATATAATGTAAGTTCTGTTACTTAAACTAAGTAGTTAAAACTAAAAATATGTTTGTTAATTGATATGCAGCTCAAATTAAACTTAAATTAAAGAAACAGAAGTTCTTAATTAAATGAAGCTTAAGCACTAATATTACTGGCTAAAAGCAAATAAAGTACTATATATTCATTCATTCATTCATTTTCTTTTCGGCTTAGTCCCTTCATTAATCAGGGGTCGCCACAGCGGAATGAACCGCCAACTATTCCAGCATATGTTTTACACAGCAGATGCCCTTCCAGCTGCAACCCAACACCGGGAAACACCCATACACTCTTACATTCACACACATGCACATCAGCCAATTTAGCTTATTCAATTCACCTATAACGCATGTCTTTGGACTGTGGGGGAAACCGGAGCACCCGGAGGAAACCCACGCCAACACGGGCAGAACATGCAGACTCCACACAGAAATGCCAACTGACCCAGCCGGGGCTCGAAACAGTGACCTTCTGACCTGCTGTGAGGCGATCATGCTAGTAATAATATAACTTTATATTATAAATATATTATTTAATTTTTTTGTATTTTATATATGACTTTTATATTGTTTTAATATTATTATTGCTAATATTTATTATATATCAATGCAAAAAATTCTATAAATTAATACATTTTTAAATTAAAGGAATATTAGGAATATTCTTAAGTAAAACTGAAAACTATCTTTTTTTTATACCTGAATGACTTATTTTCCCATTTTCCCTTCATTAAAAATCATCTTATGTTATATATATATATATGTATATATATTGTTACACTTGGATTAAGTCATATGAAGGAAAGAGATAAAACTAAAGCTGTTAAAAACATTTCTGTGAACTGAAATAAAGCTGAAATTAAATTAAATAAAGCTTACAACCAAGAATTAATGTCTTGACAAATAACTGAAATGTGTTGAGTCATTAAATCTAAAAAAGATAAAAAAATAAAACACCATCTGGAAATGAATTAAATTAAAATATAATTATATAAAATTATATAAAATATTAGAGTTTAAATGCATTACATAAATACATTTTCTTTAATAAACAACCCATTTGGAAAGACTTTTGGAAAAAATTGCAAAGAGAAAAGAAAAGTGATGGAGATTCTTGAGTATCTTAAAGAAAAGAAATATTTATTTATTCATTCATTCATGTATTTATTTTCCTTCGGCTTAGTCCCTTTATTTATCAGGGGTTGCCACAGCAGAATGAACCGCCAACTATTCCAGCATATGTATATCCAGCAGATGCCCTTCCAGCTGCAACCCTGGGAAACACCCATACACTCTTGCATTCACACACACACTCATACACTACGGTCAATTTAGTTTATTCAATATGTTTGGACTGTGGGGGAAACCGAAGAACCAGGAGGGAACCCACGCCAACACACGGAGAACATGCAAACTCCACAAAGAAAAGCCAACTGCGACCTTCTTTCTGTGAGGCGACAGTGCTAACCACTGAGCCACCGTGCTGCCCCAGAAATATTTCTCAATAACCACCAATAATGTCATGTCTTGATGCACCACAGGTGTATAATTTAACCTGTAACCATAGTCTTCCCTAGTAGAAAAAACAACTACAATGGAAGTCAATAGTTATAGGATTCCAACATTCTTCAAAACATCTTCTTATGTGTTCGACAGAAGAAACTCATAAAGGTTAGGAACCAATGAAGTGCAAGTAAATAATTTTTTTCTTGAACTATCCCTTTAAATGTGTCTCATTTTCAAATATTACTGTACACTGAATATAGCAGATAACTAACGTAATTGTTTGATAGTACTGTGCTAGTATGTATGTTAAAACAGTACAACAGGGTTCATATAAGTGATGAATGTACAATATCTGCATCGAACAACACAATTTTGCATGAATTTGAATGCATTATATAGATTATATACAGTTGAGGGCAAAATTATTAGCCAACATGTGTGCTTTTTCAAATATATCTCAAGTGATATTTAATGGATTAAGGACATTTTTGCAGTATTTCCAATAATATTTTTTCTTCTGGAGAAAGTCTTGTTTTATTTCGACTGGAATAAAAGCATTAAAAAAACACATTTTAAGGTCAATATTATTAGCCCCGTTAGGCAATATTATAAACCACTGTTACACTGTGACTTGCCTAATTACCCTAACTTGCCTAATTAACCTAGTTAAGCATTTAAGTTCACTTATAAATAATAGAAATAGAATAATTCACTTAGAAATAATTTATTAGAAATGAGTTATTAAAACTATTATGTTTAGAAATGTGTTGAAAAAAATCTTCCCTCTGGAAAAATCTAAAAGAATTATATATTTGCGAAACTGAGCAGTATGAACATTCTGCTAAACATCTGATTTTGTGCTCCTCAGATGAAACGCAGTCCTCTGGAACTGCAGGAGGGTGAGTTAACCGCTCTATTCAGAGTGAACTGTCCCTTTAATCATGGAGATTATCTGTGTGGAAGATCACATTTGTTGTTGGTTGTCACCAGAGCATAAGCGTCTGCACTTGGCAGGGCCCGTGTCACATTCTGTTTCATCATCACATCCTCTCTCTAATTATTCTCTCTGCTTTTCTGATGGACGTTTTGGCTTAACTTGCAGTTTTGGGATCCCATAACGTGCTTTTATTTGCCATGAACAAAACATGCTTTGTGTATTTGCATTGCAGCGGTATGTAAATGTCATTAGGCATTGCTTGCATCAGTGTGTATCCTGCTCTGCGAGTGTGTGTGTGTCTGTATTTAGCGTATTAACTTTATCAGCAGTGCTGTCAAAGGCGCACAAGTCAGCGGCCGCATCTCATTATGGCGTGAGACTCTCCATCTCAATGAGCAATGCAGTGACTGAACACACACACACACACACAAGACACATCCTGCAAAAAGAGAGGGAACTGAGTGTTTGCTCATGAAGAAAGAGAGAGAGAGGGTGGGCGGGCATGCATAATGGTTTGATGATATTAATCAAACATTGAGCTGAGATCTGGAAACTTTGATAGGACTCAGATGGCAAGAGGTCATCGCATAATGAGAAAGACAAGATCAAATACTGCAGTGATGCCTTGAACTGGTGAGGAAAGGTACAAAAGCGCACTCAACAAGCACTTTCACCATGATGACCACACACAAACACACACCAATACAACTCAACTATGAGATCCTAATAACATGTCATTCTGCAATCATTCAATATTTTTGTGTAAAATCCGCATATTTAATCACTTTTAGGGGAAACTGAAGACATGTTCATCAATTACCCCAATTTTAAGAACATTCATCAACCAATTTGAGATTTTCACTTCACTCCAAAGTCTTTTTTTTGATGTATCAATGGAGTTTTTAGATTGTAAACAACAGCAAAACACATTTTTGTCTATTTAAGAGTAAAACCCAAATTCAACATGCATGCATTTCACCATACAACGTTAGTATGATTGTAACCATCCTAAATTGCTCTGCATTTGTGTTGGCTACTTCTTAGTGTGTGTTATTTATTAATATTCACCATGTACAGTAGATCTGTTGCACCGCAATATTCCTGCCGGGATTAATAAAGTAGCATCGTGTTAGAAGTGTAAACTCACCGATTTGGACACTGCTGGGAAAAGCCCCTTCACCGAGTCCCCACAGCAGCGGAATCAACACCAGGATCCGCATTCTGTCCGAGTCAGAACCCGTCCGGACTCATGGATGGATGGAGACGAGAGAGTGTGACGGGAAGGAAATGAAAAGAAATAAATGGATAATCTCGCAAAAAAAGGCAGTTTCAGCAATCCATCCTAGAGGCAATCCGTGTGTACCCCGCAGTATCCACTGGAGAGAGAAGAAGAAGAAGAAGAAGAAGAAGAATCTGTCCGGATGAACGAACGCGCGGGAGAGAAAGCGAGAGAGAGATGGAGAGAGAGGGAGAGAAATGCGCGCGCTCACTCTGCGCTCTTTGCCTCTGAGGTCTTCGCTTTTTTAGCTGTGTTTGCTAAGACAAGTACTGCTGTTACTGCTCCTCGTGTGATGTTATACTATATTTAAACAAACCCTAGCGATTCCCGCTTAACTTCAGCGTGTAACTGATCCTGGAACGTTTTTGTTACGGACGCGAATGATTCCGTACTGCACCTGACTTTACTAACTGACAGAACGCAGCGTTTACACGCCTCAGATGATAAAACGTGAATGAAGTCAAATAAAAAATCCTTTAAAACGAACATTGAATGAGACCTGAACTAAGACCAGGACACCACAGGGAAAAAATGACGGCTGGCTCATTAGATATGAACATCGTAGCAACGCCCTAGCGACGACATAGCAACACACTAACTTTGGATCCTTTTCACAAGACTGTTATGACGCTTTTTACGGTCATCATAATCTTAAATCCTTGAAAGTTTTTAATATTTAGATTTTTTTTTTTTTAAACGAATGAACATTTATGTGTATTTATTCATCTTTTCGGCTTAGTCCCTTTATTAATCTGGGGTCGCCACAGCGGAATGAACCGCCAATTTATCCAGCATATGTTTTACGCAGCGGATGCCCTTCCAGCTGCAACCCATCACTGGGAAACTTCCATGCACACTCATTCACACTCATACACTACGGACAATTTTAGCTTACCCAATTCACCTATAGCGCATGTCTTTGGGCTTGTGGGGGAAACCGGAGCACCCGGAGGAAACCCACGCGAACACGGGGAGAACATGCAAACTCCACACAGAAATGCCAACTGACCCAGCCGGGGCTCTATGTGTATTTATGTATGTCTTTAAATCAAATTACAAAAAAGGAATTACCACTTGCGCGAGGTGTTTGTAATGCAGTGTCTATGGAGGCGGGACAGTAAATCTGACATTATTCTCTCTTCTGGCTGCCGTTATCAGTCTCACATATTTTTTTCTTTTTTCTGAAAGTCTTGATAACACTATCGACGACCATTCTCTCTCATTCACTGCGTTCTAAGTTTACCAACACGGAAATGTGAAAAGGGTCCATTGTATCTTTCAAATAATATAAATATGTCAACTCCTACACATTAAAGGTGCAGTAGGTGATCTGCCTAAATGCTAACCAGTTAGCATAATATCTTTGAAACACAGTCCCTCCCCTGCCGTCCAAAGCCACGCCTCCTGAAATAACGAACGCACACATTAAAGATGACAGAGACCCACTAGATCATGTCATTCGCCAGTTAAAAAACTACAGTACTTTATAATACTACAATTCTGAACGAGAAACTGTATTATATCTAGCACGTTTTCAGTTGTGTAGCAAGCAGAACTTGTCATAATGTGTAATATTTCATGCATGCAAGGATCGCTGCTGGTCTCACTCTCTCACGCGCTTTGTCCTAAAGAGACTACTGTATGCTTAGTGGTTGGCCGGCGGGCTGCAGAAATTACACTTATTACTAAGCCATACTTACATGCTATTTCAGATCGAATATTCAGAGCAGCATGGTAAACGATATAGGGAGCGCATCACCGGTTGCCATTGTTCAAAAATAAACCAATGTGAATATAAAGCCAACTTCACCTCAGTAAAGCAGGCTAGGCGGAATAGCGCTATTTACTGATGTTTATTTGTTAAAAAAGTCTACATTATCGATGCTGTAAAAGCCCTTATGAAATTGAAAATAGTCACATCAATCTTTCGCTGGAAGATTTCAGTGGCTGAACAACACTTCTGTGCATATAACCCATTCATAACACAACACAATCTACATCAGCTTTGCGTGACTAAAATAAACGCACCCGCAAATGGCGGATCTGTGTGAATGGGTGTGCAGATGTACAAATCTACATTTGCTGACAGACAGTTTAGGCTATTTATCAGAATTATGGGAATTGTCGGCACAACAAATTTTAATTGGATGAACATTTTTTAGTCTTCTGCCTCACCCAAAATATAAAAATACATATAAATACATTTAGATCATTTACTTTAATCATTACTATTGGAATGTGAAGAGACTTTCAACCAGCACAACAAAAAATGTTTCTGAAGGCAATCACCTACTGCACCTTTAAAGTCTCTCTGAAATAAAAATTTACAATGCTTATTTTGCTAGAGCACATTGTTATTCTTCAGGTGAACAATTAATCGAAGAGGGTTAATGCACTGAATAAAAAAAATATATATATATATTTATTTATTCATCTTCAATCAAAATCTTACCATTTGCTTCTGTGTTTGGAGTGGTGGTCCTTCTCTGTTGTCGTCAGTTTGACGCTTCAGCCACAATATTCTTAACCACGCCCCTTTTACATTTAGTTTGCTATGAAGAGATGATGCGCAAAAAAGCCCTCAACCCCTCGTACTCAATATTTCGTTTTAACATACTGAGATTTCAGCAATTTCAAGTTCATGTGGACATTACAGTTACAGTTCGGCGCAATAGCCTAGTGGTTAGTGCGCTGACATATGGTGCAGTAGCACTTCAGGGCGTCCCGAGTTCAAATCCCGGCTCGAGGACATTTCCCGTCCCTACCCCCACTTTGTTTCCTGTCTGAAATACTGTCCTATCCACTTAATAAAGGAAAAAAGACCAAAAATAAATCTTAAAAAAAATTAAAAAAAGTTACGGTTTACCCAAAATTTTTAATCAAGTCATCATATACTCGTTGTTGTAATGTGGTATGCCCTTTTCTGACTGCAAAATGACTCTCATCCATAGTGGAAGTCAGTCATGGAAGTCCCTATGAAGCCATTGTTTATTATTTGTGTATTTATTTTGTTTTTATTATGGCTAAGGTTATCTATAAGCTACAGACAAAATTAGCAAAATGACAAAATCCGCATTTAAAAGAGATTTAAATCATCATCACCAACCTGTTTTATGATGTCACTCTGCTCTTTAGCTTCTCATTAGGTTTATTTGGTCCAATTAAATGCACTGTAGAATCCAAAGCCTTGATACTGCTGCTGAAATTGGTCACTTGTTTACATGATTACCATTTTCAATATGTTGAATGGCACTCAGTGTATTATATTCAGACAGTATAAGTCTAGTTTGATATTATTGTTAATGTCGTGTGATTGACGTGAACCACTGGAGCTTGCACAGCGCACACTAACTGCTTTGATCAAGAAACACTACGGCAAAGAGTAAATCAGATTCAACACAGTCTCATTGGAAATACATGCCTAAGCCTACATTTTTGTGAAACCATAAAAATGTTCATAAAAATACATTTGATTGCAATTTCTATGTAAAATGAACGCTATGAGCCAGTATGATGCCAGCAACTTTTGTTCCTTTTCACACTAATGATACAGATTGATACAGACAATGATTACAGAGACATGTTATCAACAAATAAAGGATTATTTTATTTACAAATAAACACCACAAAACAACAGGGTTTACTTTTTGCAATCAAATACATTTGCTTTACCTATCTATCTCCAAATGGTCGTCTTTTCTGGCATGGTAGCTCTTTGTACGGTGTTGTGCTTGTGCTGCAGAGCGCTCTGGTTCAAGTACGCTGATGCATGCTACCACAAAAAAGACTAAAAGCAATGTAAAATCAAGGTAAAACTACTTGGTTGCAATACACTTTACTCGTACCTTTGCTTCTGAAAACATTATTAGTTGGGTTTAGGGAAGGGTTCAGGTCAGCTATGTCTACAAGAAGCAATGTCTACAAGAAGGATGTGTATCTGAAATGTACAACAAAATGTTCCCTAAGTAACATTTCAGATTCACAAAAAAGTTGATTGCGCCCTCTAGTGGATTTGTCATCTGAAATGTGCAACAAAATGCACCCGGAGCAACGTATTTTACGCTTTGCAAAAATATATGCTGAGGCAGGTATTTGCAATGGGCTTATCAGATGACAGAGAGTAAATCATATGCAAGTGTCCACAAAATTATAATAATAGTTAGTCACATTTATATAGCACTTTTCTCAGCTGTTTGGAGAAGGAAATCTCCTCAATTAACACAAGTGTGCAGCATCCACCTGGAAGACCTGATCAGAAACCAGTTTATTGATGGAGAGGACACAGAGTGATGAAGCCAATTAGTATATATGGGAAAGGTTAGGAGGCTATGATGGACAGAGGCCAATAGGCAGATTTGGCAGGCATGCTGAGGACACACCCTACTCTTTTTTTTCGAAACTGCATCCTGGGATTTTTTATGACCACAGAGACTCAGGGCCTCAATTTAATGTCTCATTCGAAGGACAGTTTTCACACAGAGTATAGTGTTCTCATCACTTTACTAAGCCAAACACACACCGCCAAACCCTACCACCCTCCGCCTTTGGTCTCCCGGAATTTCATAGAAAAATGTTGGCAGGTATGATACTAACATCTAAAAAACTTTAAATTTCATGGGACCTTTAATCTTAATCACCTGACAGTGTCTCGGTTCTGCCTTTTCCCATGAATTAAGCCACTCACCTATGTCACATATTTTTTAATTATTTGCTTTCATCAATTCTAGTGCAGCGAATCGGTTTCACTGATAAGAGCTGAGCTGATGAATCTGCCGTCGGTGATCGTTCGTCCTTTTACTGTACTGTGTGTATACTGTCAGAATAATTAGCCCTCCTGAATTATGAGCCCCCCTATATATTTTTTCCCCAATTTCTATTTAACGAAAAGAAGGTTTTTTCAACACATTTCTAAACATAATAGTTTTAATAACTCATTTCTAATAACTGATTTATTTTATCTTTGCCATGATGACAGTACATAATATTTGACTAGATATTTGTCAAGACACTAGTATTCAGCTTAAAGTGACATTTAAAGGCTTAACTAGGTTAATTAGGCAAGTTAGGGTAATTAGGCAAGTCATTGTATAACAGTGGTTTGTTCTGTAGACAATCCAAAACAAATATTGCTTAAGGGGGCGAATAATATTGACCTGAAAATGCTTTTAGAAAAATTGAAAACTGCTTTTATTCTAACCGAAATAAAACAAATAAGACTTTCTCCAGAAGAAAAAATATTATAGGAAATACTGTGGAAAAATTCTTTGCTCTGTTAAACATAATTTGTGAAATATTTTGAAAAAAAAATCACAGGAGGGCGAATAATTCTGACTTTAACTGTATATAAACATGCGCTTGATGTTCGTCTTTGACCCTTTCGATGTTTTTGAGACTCATGTCAAGTTAATAACAGCTCAAGTTGTACAGACGTGCCTGGAGCCCCCGCGTCTGTGTTTCTGAACGCAAGACCGCGTGTGTGTTCCTGAGCGGCCCTGCGGACTCGCGTGTGTTCATTACAGACACACAAACGCGCTCCTCTGGGCTTTATTGAGCTCTGCTGCTCTCTCCTTCTGTTCTCTGCGCCTGTCTGCTCTCGCCTGCATCACAGCAGCAGCCATCCATCCACACTCACATACAGTTGAAGTCAAAATTATTCGCCCTCCTGTGAATCTTTTATTTCTTTTTCAAATATTTGCCAAATGACGTTTAACAGAGCAAGGAATTTTCCACAGTATTTCCTATAATATTTTTTCTTCTGGAGAAAGTCTTATTTGTTTTATTTCGACTAGAATAAAAGCAGTTTTTAATTTTTATAAAACCAGTTAAGGTCAATATTATTAGCCCCCTTAAGCAATAAATACACTCACAGGTCACTTTATTAGGTACACCTGTCCAACTGCTCGTTAATGCAAATTTCTAATCAGCCAATCACATGGCAGCAACTCAATGCATTTAGGCATGTAGACATGGTCAAGACGATCTGCTGCAGTTCAAACCGAGCATCAGAATGGGGAAGAAAGGTGATTTAAGTGACTTTGAACATGGCATGGTTGTTGGTGCCAGACGGGCTGGTCTGAGTATTTCAGAAACTGCTGATCTACTGGGATTTTCATGCACAACCATCTCAAGGGTTTACAGAGAATGGTCTGAAAAAGAGAAAATATCCAGTGGGCGGCAGTTCTGTGGGCGCAAACGCCTTGTTGATGCCAGAGGTCAGAGGAGAATGGCCAGACTGGTTCCAGCTGATAGAAAGGCAACAGTACCTCAAATAACCACTCGTTACAACCGAGGTCTGCAGAAGAGCATCTCTGAACGCACAACACGTCCAACCTTGAGGCGGATGGGCTACAGCAGCAGAAGACCACACCGGGTGCCACTCCTGTCAGCTAAGAACAGGAAACTGAGGCTACAATTCGCACAGGCTCACCAAAATTGGACAATAGAAGATTGGAGAAGCGTTGCCTGGTCTGATGAGTCTCGATTTCTGCTGCGAAATCGACAGATGGTAGAGTCAGAATTTGGTATCATCAACATGAAAACATGGATCCATCCTGCCTTGTATCAACGGTTCAGGCTGGTGGTGGTGGTGTAATGGTGTGGGGGATATTTTCTTGGCACACTTTGGGCCCATTAGTACCAATTGAGCATCGTATCAACGCCACAGCCTACCAAAGTATTGTTGCTGACCATGTCCATCCCTTTATGACCAGTGTACCCATCTTCTGAGAAGGGAAACGCGCCATGTCATAAAGTGCAAATCATCTCAGACTGGTTTCTTGAACATGACAATGAGTTCACTGTACTCAAGTGGCCTCCACAGTCACCAGATCTCAATCCAATAGAGCACCTTTGGGATGTGGTGGAACGGGAGATTCGCATCATGGATGTGCAGCTGACAAATCTGCAGCAACTGTGTGATGCTATCATGTCAATATGGACCAAAATCTCTGAGGAATGTTTCCAGTACCTTGTTGAATCTATGCCACGAAGGATTAAGGCAGTTCTGAAGTAAGGTGTACCTAATAAAGTGGCCGGTGAGTGTATTTTTTTCAATTGTCTACAAAAGAAACCACTGTTATGACTTGCCTAATTAACCTAGTTAAGCCTTTAAATGTCACTTTAAGCTGAATACTAGTATCTTGAAGAATATCTAGTCAAATATTATGTGCTGTCATTATGGCAAAGACAAAAGAAATCAGTTATTAGAAATGAGTTATTAAAACTATTATGTTTAGAAATGTGTTGAGAAAAACTGAATATATTGTTATACTTTCCACGTGATGAACATTACAGTCTTGAAATGAGTGCAATATAATACAGTAATGTATTATATATACAGTACCGAACAGAACAGCGAACTTTACAAACACAGACACAGAGCAATATCAGCAGAAGGCAAAACAGTTCACGCGGTGTAAACACATCACAATAAAAGCACAGAATAAAACAGTATTTGTGCTTGTTACAGGTGATGAAATTTCTCTCCTCTGCCTGATAGAGTATAAATCCATCAGTCTTTTTCATTCCACAGCAGGCCGGATCAGTTTCTCCTTAGCCTTCACCTCTCTAAAAAAATGCGTTTCTTCCCCTCACTTATTTATATAGTCTGCAGTTAATATACGAGTTGCCGTCTCACAGCTTCGTGACATTTTGGCCGCAGCTGTGTGTTATTGGCCATTCATAATGCTTACGGCCTCCGGTGGCGCTGACAGACGGATTCTGAGGCTCCCTGGGTTTCTTAAGAGACGTAAACCAATGAAACTCGTCTCTCAAAACGGTTAGGAAGATGACTAGAGTATGGAGAATGGCTGATTTAATCTTCCACAGTGATCGGTGAAGGATTTTCTGTGTTTTTGAAGAGTGTTGCTGTCCGTGGTGCTGAACTTTTCAGAGACTCTGCGAGGAAATAAAAAACATCTGATTTAAAACTGGACTCTTAAAAATGATTCCTTGGGATTTCTGTATAGATTAGGGTTCTATACTTGTCCAATTGAACTTTTTACCACCAAAAATGGTTCTGTTTAAAATAGTTGGAGAGCAAAGAAACTTTTTGATTAAATCGGTTCATTTACAGTGATTTAAGATGATCCAGTCAGAGTGAATCTCCAGTTATTGACTCACTGATTCAAATGATCTGGTCAGAGTGAATCCCCCGTTATTGACTCACTAATTTAAATGATCTGGGCAGAGTGAATCTCCAGTTATTGACTCACTGATTCAAATGATTTGGTCAGTGAATCTTCAGTTAATGACTCAGTAATTCAAATGATCTGGTCAAAGTGAATCTCCAGTTATTGACTTACCAATTCATATGATCTAATCAGAGTGAATCTCCAGTTATTGACTTACCGATTCAAATGATCTGGTCAGAGTGAATCTCCAGATGATCACTCACTGATTCAAATAATCTGGTCAGAGTGAATCTCCATTTATTGACTTACTGATTCAAATGATCTGGTCAGAGTGAATCTCCAGATAATGATTCACAGATTCAAATGATCTGGTCAGAGTGAATCTCCAGATAATGATTCACTGATTCAAATGATCTGGTCAGAGTGAATCTCCAGTTAATGACTTACTGATTCAAATGATCTGGTCAGAGTGAATCTCCAGATGATCACTCACTGATTCAAATGATCTGGTACTTAAAAGTGAATGCTAGTGACCGGTATTTATCCTTTCAGTCATATCAAACTAAATTAATTCACATATACCTTTCTAATTCTGACGTTTCACCAAACTATCCTCCAGCACACAGACTCGTGTCCCAGTACTAAAGGCTGAATGAGGATCAGGGAGAAACATGGGGACTTTACAGATGTATCAGGCTGAACTGTGCAGGAGCTCAGCTGTAGAGCACTTCAGGCCATGAGGGTATATTGATATATATTCACACACTCACACACACACACACACACACACACACACACACACACTTGTGCCACAGCGAGCAGCACGTTAGCGCCATTAGCATGTCATTAAGAAGCAGATGAGCGTCCAGATGCTGCGCGTTCGCCTTCCAGCGGCCTGTGTGCCTCCACA
>CAIGQV010019070.1:2014970-2027456 GCA_903798115.1 Danio jaintianensis | reverse complement strand
ACACACACACACACACACACACACACACACACACACACACACACACATACAAACCAGCACCTGAAATTTCTATTTTAGAAATGGTTTCTATCTCCTGCGTCAGAGCAACAGCATAAACCTCTATGACTTCTATGACATAGTTTACTTCAGATCTGGAAAATAAAATAAACATTTGAAAATGAACGTTAAACTTTGACTTGATGCGAACCAACAAATATCAGTCACTCAGCATGTACGTGCTTATAATATTAATATTATTATCTGTCACCAGAATAACAAAAACATGAATGACAAAAACTGCTAATTTGGGTATACATGTATATGCATACAGGGGTGCCGCTGCCCGGTACAGGCCCTATGACAACATTTCGTGGGTGTCGCAGACGAAATTGAGGGGTGGGGGGAGGTGGGGGTTCTGGTGGGCCCCTAATAGTATCTCTCGGTGTGTGTATAAATATATATATACACACACACACTCACTGGTCACTTTATTAGGTACACCTGTCCAACTGCTCGTTAATGCAAATTTCTAATCAGCCAATCACATGGCAGCAACTTAATGCATTTAGGCATGTAGACATGGTCAAGACGATCTGCTGCAGTTCAAAGCGAGCATCAGAATGGGGAAGAAAGGTGATTTAAGTGACTTTGAACGTTTCATGGTTGTTGGTGCCAGATGGGCTGTGCTGAGTATTTCAGAAACTGCTGATCTACTGGGATTTTCATGCACAACCATCTCTAGGGTTTACAGAGAATGGTCCGAAAAAGAGAAAATATCCAGTGAGTGGCAGCGAATCATCTCAGACTAGTTTCTTGAACATGACAATGAGTTCACTGTACTCAAATGGCTCCTGAATGGCTGTATTTGAACGTTTCTCTTGTGGAATGTTGTTGCGTTGCGTGTTGTTAGGACATGGTGTTACAATGTAACCTGCTCAGCTAATGTTTGTGTTTGTAACATTTGTACTATTTCCTAATTAAAAAGACATTGTGAATTTGGTCCCACTTTATATTAAGTGGTCTTAACTAATATGTACTTACACTAAAATTAATATTTAATTACAATGTACTTATTGTGTAAATACACCTTTTTACATTGTACTTATGCTTGATTAAATACCTGCATGTAATTAAATATTTAATAATTTTATTAATTACCTTTGTAATTACACTGTTTACCATCCTTTACACTTTAATCCATTTTTAAACCTTCCCATACCACCAAACGTGTCCCTAACTTTACCATTATCCGCCTTAAGAGCACCAGACATGTTCTGCAATATATTATGAACACATTAAGTACATTGTATTTATATTTTGATGTAAGTACAGTGTAGTTAATGCCACTGAATATAAAGTGGGACCGTGAATTTTTATAACTCTGAATCTGCATCTAATTTCGGAGGCTGCTACTGTCCTGCAGAGATAGCATTTTGAGAGCCTTCATGACTGAAATTAAATACAGTTTTTCCACTAAGGCAACCCGGGGTGTTGAAATATGATAGGGTAAACTGGCAGCGGGCTGGTTATAGAGAACAATACAAAGACACATATTTTGACAATGAACGCACATTTTCAAAGCAGAATAACTGACTTTAGCATTGTTTTTCAGATAATCAAGTATGTTCAAGCTCTTAAATAACTGTGTAGGAATGTAAATGATCATATGCATTTGTTTATATTGCAAAACATGTCTTTTTCACCAAGAAGGTCCATACAAATTCCAAAGGCAGATACTGATAAGATCAGGGCCTGGTTAAGATGTGTGTGGACTTTGGGGTTTTATAATTCTTTGTCTCTCTCTCCCTTTCCCTTTGTCTCTTCCTCTCTCTCAGGTAACTTTAATTACATTTAAGCTGAGTACGATCAATATCATATGTTTTTATCAATTCATGTTTTATCATTTTATACAGTTATTTTGTTACTAATTTAGTTGTAACCATAGCAAATTATCGTCATTAAATCATTTCATTTTCAAGTATTTGTGAATTACTTTTGATTTAACTCTACACTTAATTGCTCCATATTGCAATACAATACAATCACATAATAGTAACGCTCTCCCACAATTTTAGTTATTAATGCTGCCCTTATTTCCGTTTTTGGTATAAAATTGCAGAAGGATTCTTTGACTAGAAATGTACAGGTTTTTCACCATCAACTTTGTAGTCATTCTGCAAAACTACAGTTCGAACCGCTGTAATTAAAATCCCACTGCATATGTGGTATTTTTATGCTTTAGAAAAGTCAAAAACTTACATACAGCACCTTTAGGGTGCTTTCACATCTGTGGTTCGGTTCATTTGGTCCGGACCCAGGGCAACAAATGATACATTGTGGCATTTTTCTGCTGTTTTTGGGTCCTTTTCACACCACACTGATCGCTTTGGTTCGAACCAGTTAAAAGAACCAAAATGCAGTCATGTGACAAAATGCACATCACTCATTGGCCAGATGTTATTGAACGTATTTCCTAAACTGCTTTTCGATTGGTCAGAATTAACGTGCGGGAAAATGCCAATGGAACTCCCGCAAGTAAACAAACCGGCAGACACAAATTGTCGCTTTTTACTAAGGAGGGACGACTGCACTGGCTGATTGTATCACTGGTCATAGTATACTATATAGTTTGTAAACATCACTTTAGACAAACAATACATTTCTGTGGCTGCGGTAGGAAAGCGAAGGCGTATCGCAAGTCACTTCAGGAGGAGGCATGAATTAATTTAGCTAAACTGCGACATGGTCATCTTCCGGAAATATTACCAACGATCCATCAGGTAATCTTTTCCCCTCTCTCTCTGTTTAAAACTGTTGGTAAAGCGCTGTCATCAAATATTTGTCCTCCACATCCTATAATGCACAGCACATCGCACTACGGCAGCTGGATTAGTCCAAAAAGGCACAGTACTTTTTGCGGTTGGTTCTGTTTTAGTTCGGATCATGTTCTCACCACAAACAAACCGCTCCAGGGTTCGTTTGAAAGCTTACCGAGACCACCTCTTCAAGGAGGTCTCAGTACGCTTTTTTGGTCCGCTTTTGGTGTGCGCTCGAGTACGATTGCTACATTCACACCTGCCCAAGCGAACCGCACCAAGAGGGAAAACGAACTCCAGTGCGATTCAACCGAACTAAATAAGGCAGGTATGGAAACACCCTTAACCCATAGCAAAGTAATGCGCTATATACATTTTGGTATTCAGTATCCAGGAAAACATCATTGCCATTTCTTTCCATTGCCAATGTGTATTTTCTACAGCATTTCTGTAAGTTTTTGTGGATCTGAGCTCTGTTGACCTCTCTGACTCCTTCACTGTCCTGCTAACTGATTTACATTCTCTATAGCAGGACTCCGGCTGTTTTCCTATACTGTAGCTTTTCCAGGAACAAGCGTTTTCTTCCTAGTACTTGCTGTGGGTCTAAATGTTACTGCTGTCACAGTGTTGCACGGGCAGCATCACACGCAAACAACACCAGACAATAAACAAACACACTTTCCCAGAATGCCCTCCATGGCAGGTTATGCTGGGAAGTGAAATTCATTTTATTGAATTAGTTTGTTCTTTTACCAGGGCAGCACGGTGGCTCAGTGGTTAGCACTGTGGCCTCACAGCAAGAAGGTCGCTGGTTCGAGTCCCGGCTGGGTCAGTCATTTCTGTGTGGAGTTTGCATGTTCTCCCTGTGTTGGCGTGGGTTTCCTCCGGGTGCTCCGGTTTCCCCCACAGTCCAAACACATGCACTATAGGTGAATTGAATAAACTTAATTGGCCGTAGTGTATGAGTGTGCGAGAGTGTATGGGTGTTTCCCAGTACTGGGTTGCGGCTGGAAGGGCATCCGCTGCGTAAAAAAGTAGTTGGCGCTTCATTCCACTTTGGTGACCTCTGATAAATCAGAAACTTAGCCAAAGAAAAATTAATGAATGACATTGACATAAATAATATGTTTCTAATTGTTATTATCCATCAGTAACTGTTTATTGATTATGAAAGATGTTGATTATAATCAATAATGTATGCAGGTTTATGGAGGACAGGGTTTTAAAAGTCATTTAAGAAGCGGAGAAACTTATTTTACCATAAAAATAGTAACTCCTTTATTTTAGTGGTGTGTTTTACACATTTGCAATGGATTAGGAGAGAGAGATGGAGATAGAGACGTTCATACAGCTTACAGCTATAATGCATTAGAAATATCTGCTCGCCGGATTAAAAATACAGCCCTGTCAGCATGTAGCTTTACATTAACACAGAAAAGCCATCCATCGGCCGGCCTTTTTTTAAAATCTAAAACAGCCTAATGTTTCAGTCTAATGGTGAACTGGCACAGAGTCGCATGCATAAATCAAGAACAGGAGATAAACACAGGAGACTGCTTTTATTGCTCACAGCTCGGTTACTTTTGCACTTAATAAATTAGAGGAAAAATAAAAAGACGCTGCACTGTATCTCCACTCCAAAGTAAAACGGTTGAGAAAGACTCGGAAATAGCAAGCAAATATCACAAATAATTACAGACAAACCGAAAGTAACATTTAAATGTTTCAATGTTTCGAAGTAGAATAACAGAAATATCACTTTGTTTTCTAAATAACCTTAATTTTAAGTAAATGTTTTAAAATCGCATCAACCCAGGCTCATCCTGAAAACGTACTGCTATATACATTTCTGGAGAGCGCCAAATATGTCCCAGGAGGTACGTTTTTTTGCCGTTTGTTTTTTTCGCGAATCCACCAGAGGCCGCTGTGTACACTTTTTCAGATCTCAAATTTCTCTCGCGAGTGCCATTCACACCTGATCTTCTCGTGTAAATCCACCAGAGGCCGCTGTCGACGGACTAACTGACCGACCAATCGACTGACTGACTGACCGGTCGACTGACTGACTGACAGACCAATCGACTGACCCACCCTCCTCCTTCCCTAAACCCAACCAATAGTGTTTTCAAATGCACTGATTGACCAGCGCCCACCCACTTCCCTAAACCCAACCGACAGTTTAAAAAAGCAATCCAGAAAAAAAGACCTCGCTTGATTTTTACCACGTTTTCAGATTTTACCACATTCTCACCCTGTTATTTACCTGTTCATTTAATTTTTTGGCTTCTGTTTTTTTCTTTCCCGCTTTCTGGAACCATTCTTCGGCAGACTTGAACCCCGTCTGTATTGAACCTGTCATGTTTTTTTCCTGTTAATAATATTTCTAAAGGAGCTGTTGACATGGAATTAAAGCAGATTTTGGTAAAAACCCAAACAATACAAACATAAAAAAATCTGAAAATGAGTTATGTGTAATAATGAAATGACAGAAGGAGAAAGTGCTGAACTACTAAAATGTATTTAGTACCTTATATAAAAGGCTTTTTTGTTGACGGCAGCTTAAAGATGCCTCTCATATGGAGAATGAAGTCACATGCATTGCTCAGGTGTGAGTTTTTCACAGACTTCAACAGAGTGTAAAATCTTGATGCTTCTGTGGGTCTCGTCTATCAAATCTGAGCTTTATTTTGTATTTTCTATTGGATTCGCATCAGGTGATTGGCTGGGCCATTCTACAGCTTGATTTTCTTTCTCTGAAAGCATTTGAGAGTTTCCTTGGCTGTGTTTTGGATCATTGTCTTGCTGAAATGTCCACCCTGGGTTCATCTTCATCCTCCTGCTAATGTAGATGTTGGACTGAAGCAGCTGATATTCATTTACACTGAGGAAGGGCAGAGGGTTGCTGAAGAACTTCTGGGAGATTTCAGCTGCTGTCTGGGCTTTCACTGCCGAACTACACCTCCCTTTCCTCATCTGTTCAATACTTTTTCTCTGCGTCATTTCGTTTTATTACACATAACTTCATTTGTAAACTAATTAGTTTTGTTTTCTTTTCATATATGGATTTCTTTGGTTGTTACCAACATTTACCAAAATTTTAAGTCAACGGCACCTTTAGAAATATGTTTTCTGAGAAAAATGGTGACGTGTTCAATACTTATTTTCCCAGCTGTATACAGTCGTGGCCAAAAGTTTTGAGAATTACATAAATATTGGAAATTGGAAAAGTTGCTTCCTAAGTTTTTATAATAGTAATTTGCATATACTCCAGAATGTTATGAAGAGTGATCAGATGAATTGCATAGTCCTTCTTTGCCATGAAAATTAACTTAATCCTGAAAAAAACTTTCCACTGCATTTCATTGCTGTCATTAAAGGAGCTGCTGAGATCATTTCAGTAATCGTCTTGTTAACTCAGGTGAGAATGTTGACGAGCACAAGGCTGGAGATCATTATGTCAGGCTGATTGGGTTAGAATGGCAGACTTGACATGTTAAAAGGAGGGTGATGCTTGAAATCATTGTTCTTCCATTGTTAACTATGGTGACCTGCAAAGAAACGCGTGCAGCCATCATTGCGTTGCATAAAAATTTTTTTATATAAAATATTGTGGCTACTAAGATTGCACCTAAATCAACAATTTATAGGATCATCAAGAACTTCAAGGAAAGAGGTTCAATTCTTGTTAAGAATATATATATATATAAATATTTTTAACGCACGCGCACATACATGTTTTTTCTGAGATAATAATAAGATCTTAATAAGGATGTTTCTGTCCTATGGGGAAAGAGAATTGAATGTATAAATGATTATAGGACGGAAATAATTAATTCTAAACATGTCATGCTAATTTCTATGTGCTTTATCTAATTTGTCATTACAGAACATAAAACATTTGAGCCTGAAGGATTTATGAATTTCAACGCTGTGTTACAGGATTTAAAATCTAAATAATGACACACAGAAACACACGCGCACACACACACAGTGTGTCATGGCGATGTAATTAGTGGCATTTGCAGAATGAGCTGATTATGTTAAACGGTGTTTAATGCTTTGGACGGAATGATTGCGTCTCCAGTAATTATGGTCAAACGGTTTATTACTGAACATTACTGTCACACATACACACACACACACTGAAATGGAGGAGAGCAAACAGTTTAACATGGAATAAAACAGAATTTAGGTGTACAGAAAATGGAGATTTAACACTTTCACACAAAATTTTACGTAAAGATATCATAATATATTTTGCCCAAAAAAAAAAAAAAAGTATTTAATATTTTTCCCTAACATATACATTTGGATGTAATTTTGGTCCATTATCGTAAGTTATTTTGTTAGATTAGCTCCAGATTTGGCTTCAGTACTGACTAATCTAATGTATATGCACAAATATTTGTGAGGGGTTTACTCATATATGTTGAGCACTTTATATAGGGTGACATAGGGGCTCATTGGTTAGCACTTTGGCCTCACAGGAAGAAGGTCGCTGGTTCGAGTCCCGGCTGGGCCAGTTGGCATTTCTGTGTGTAGTTTGCATGTTCTCCCCGTGTTGGCGTGAGTTTCCTCCGGGTGCTCCAGTTTCTCCCACAGTCCAAACACATGCGCTATAGGTGAATTGATTAACTAAATTGGCCGTAGCGTATGTGTGTGAATGAGTGTGTATGAGTGTTTCCCAGTACTGGGTTGCAGCTGGAAGGGCATCAGCTGCGTAAAACATATGCTGGATAAGTTGGTGGTTCATTCTGCTGTGGCAGAAAGGGACTAAGCCGATATATATATATTCATACAGCTATGGAAAAAAGGAAGTAAATGTTTTACATTTTATTTTATTCTTTAAAGGTCAGATAACATTTAATATTGACATTTCACTTAAAACTATACCTAATAAATAGACAGACAGAATTTTTAAGTGATCTCTTAATGGTGCAGTAGGTACGTTTGACACCCAGTGGTTGAACTAGGTATTGCACTCCTGGATCAAAACACGCAAGCGCAGGTTGCCAGATTGATGTGAGCGTGCCTGACTATCAAGCCTAAAGGCTGATTTGAACCGTTTTCTAACTAAAAGCAACGGCACGCGATAGAAGGAATATTTTTATATTAAAAGGAGTTTTTGTCCTAATCAACACCTCAATAGAAACGGTTTTATTTCTCACAGCTGAACAACAGAAACTGACAATGATCACCTCAGGTACACCTCATGTGCTTTATTCAGTGTTAAATGCTAATAATGTGAGTCTGAATGCAATTTTATATGACATTTATTGCCATACTACTCAGATAGTTCACCTCAGATCTTGACAATAAAATAAACCATCTGAAATTGAACTTTACTGTGACTCAGTGCAAACCAACACATATCAGTGATTCAGCATCTACATATAATAATGTTAAAGAGGTTTAATATGTATTAATTAGAATATAAACCATTTCATTGGAGTGCAGTGAGTGCACTATTCTGTGCTTCTGAATGGCTGTATTTAAATTTCTGTCGTGTTTCGTCTGGTGAAAACAGCCAAATTGCTTATCACTGCAAATCTCGTCACGTAGTGTGTTGTTAGGACACGGGGTTACAATGTAACCTGCTCACCTAATGTTTACACTCGTAATATTTATATTATTTGCTAATTAATAACCTCATGTGGAACTCTGAATCTGCGTCTCATTTCAGAGTCTGCTACTGACCACCAGAGGACACATTTCGGTCTCGGACGCATACTTTGAGAGCCTTCCTGACTGAATGAATGAAATACATGGTTTTTCACCAAGGCAATTCATGGTGCTGAAATATAATTGGCTAAACTGGCATTGGGCGGGTTAAATGACCAAAACAAAGACAGTCATTCTGCACGTAATGCACATTTTCAAAGCAGAATATCTGACTTCAGCATTGTTTTTCAGATAAACAAGAATGTTCACTCAGCATGTTTCTGAAATATCTGCAAACATATGATGGTATTTTGATGCTTTAGAAGAGTCAAAAACTCACATACAGCACCTTTAATCTTTAATATATATATATATATATATAACTATTTAAAAATTGTAAAACTGTTTTTTCAGCCAGACTAAAAGAAATAAAAAGAAAAAATGTTATAGAATATATTTTTTATTTTTATTATATATACTTTTTTTGCTCTGTTAAAAAAGAGAAATATTTGAGATTGAGAAATATTTGAGATTGAGAAATATTTGAAAATTGAGAAGAAAATCGAGAAATATTTGAAAAAGAATTTCACAGGAGGGCGAATAATTTTGCTTTCAATTGTATTTGTCTAGATATATATATACACACACACATACACACACACAGATAGTGTTTCTTTATGATGCCATGTAATCCGTAACCCTTGTGTGACTCTTGTCTTGGTCTTGTGTGTGTGTTTGATAACGCTGAGTGTGTTTTGTCAGTGAGCAGCTCCAGTTATCCTGCTCAGTGTGTGGAGCGCAGTGAACACTCTGTAGGGACCCTGCGAATCTCTACTTCTTTACTCTCTCTTTTCCTCTCTCTCCATCCATACAGAGAGAGAGAGAGAGGCGGGGCGTTCCAGGCTTTCTGCAGTAGGACGCTCTCTGAATAAAGAGCAGTTCTCACACACATACACACACATACACACTCATGTGTCCTATTGTAGCGCAGTCTGTGTGTGTGTGTGTGTGTGTGTGTGTGTGTGTGTGTGTGTGTGTGTTGGTCTGAGCGCAGAGACTCCTCCGTCTGCATTCAGAGGGACTCTTATCTGTCTGCTTAATTCAGTTAGAGCGCAGCGCAGAAACTCGTTAGCTGCGCTGCTTTAATGAACTGCAGCAGATAAGAAGAGACGAGCACTCCAGCATTGTTCCGCACTTTTGTTCTGTCATCTGCGAGAAGTTTCTACGATAAAGATCAGCCAGCCATTGATTCTCCTGCGCAACTAAAAGATGAGAGCAGACACACACACATAATGTATATATACTGACAGACGCATAATACACACACAAACACATACATAGACACATAATACACACTGACACATAATACATACACAGACACACACATAATATACACACAAACACACACAGACACATAATACATACACAGACACACATATAATATACACACACATAGACACATAATACATACACAAACACACATAATATACACACACAGACACATAATACATACACAAACACACGTATAATACACACACATAGACAGACACATATTATTCACAGACACACACACATAATGCGTACACATACACACACATACAGTAATAGACACACACATAGACACACACATAATATGCAAACATATACACATAATACACACAGACACACATAATATACACACAGATAATATACATATACACACAGACACAAACACACACTCTCACAAAGAGACACAAACTCACACAGAAACACAAACGCACACACAGAGACACAAATGCACAGACAGAGACACGCCACACACACAGAGACACAAATGCACAGACAGAGACACAAACACACACACACACACACAGACAAAAACGCACACACAGGCAGACACAAATACACACAGAGACAGAAACACAGACACAAAGGCACACACAGACATAAACGCACACACACACACAGAGAAACAAATGCACACACAGACAGAAACCCAGACACAATCACACACAGACACACACAGAGACATAAATACACTAAGACAGATACATAATACACACACAGACACACACACATAATACACAAGCACATAGGCAGACACCTAGTTCACACACATAATACACACACATAAATAATATACATACACACATAAAATACACAGATAATATACATATAAGGCTGCACGGTGGCGCAGTGGGTAGCACGTTCGCCTCACAGCAAGAAGGTCGCTGGTTTGAGCCTCGGCTGGGTCAATTGGCGTTTCTGTGTGGAGTTTGCATGTTCTCCCCGTGTTGCCGTGGGTTTCCTCCGGGTGCTCCGGTTTCCCCCACAAGTCCAAAGACATGCGCTATAGGTGAATTGGGTAAGCTAAATTGTCCGTAGTGTATGTGTGTGAATGAGTGTGTATGGGTGTTTCCCAGTGATGGGTTGCAGCTGGAAGGGCATCTGCTGCGTAAAACATATGCTGGATAAGTTGGTGGTTCATTCCGCTGTGGCGACCCCAGATTAATAAAGGGACTAAGCCTAAAAAGAAAATGAATGAATGAATATACATATACACACACCCATACAGACACACACACAAAGCGCTGACACACAGACAAACACAGACACATAAATGCACGTGCACACACACACACACACAAATGCACACGCAGGCACACCACACACAGAAACACAAATGCACACACAGAGACACAAACGCACACTCACAGACAAAAACGCACACACAGGCAGAGACACAAATACACACATAGAGACAGAAACACACAGACACATACACACACAGAGACACACACACACACTAAGACAGATACATAATACATACACAGACATACACATAATACACACACACAGATAATATACACACACACAAAATACACAGACACACACAGATAATATACACACAAAGAGAAACAAACGCACACACATACAGACACGCACACACACACACACAGAAAGACAAACACACACACAGACAAAAACGCACACACAGAGACACAACTGCACACACACACACACACACAGAGACAGACAGCAGATCAAAGCGCTGCTGCTTTCTGACGCTTCAGGCTCTTGAAGGAAGGTTTGCGCTGTCACAGGATTCCCTCTCCATCATCATCATCATCATCTTCTCTTTCATCTGACTATACAGACAATTACACACGATCTGTTGAGTAACAAACACAGAGATGGGAGATTACCATGCTTAAAGGAATTAACTATGATAGTTTCAGTAAAATAGAAGAAGACTTCAATTGCTTTTTTTAAAACCACCGCAACTGTGTTATAAAAACACCACACCACTGGGGTTTTTTCAAATAAATTTATATTTCAATAAAAAGTTATAATCATTTATTATTAAGTAAAATAATAATAAACTATTTATTATAAAAAAAATTATTATAAAATATTTATTTACTTTATTTACTTTACTTATTTCCACTAAGTATAACTTACACTATAATAATAATAATAACAATAATAAAAAATATTATTATTGTTATAAGAATTATACAAATAATAATAATAATAATGATGATAATAATAATAAAATCTAAGTAATATTAATAACGATTATAATAACAATAATTATTATTATTATATTAGTAATACAGGATACATAAAATTCTATTAGTAAGTTAAATAAGCATATTTATATTAATTTATATTATATGCTTATTTCTATTAATATTGTTGTTGCTCCTCTTTTATTAGTGAATCGTTTATATATTAAATATTATCAGGTGTATATTTTGACAGGTATATTTATATTTGTAGTTTAAGACTTAGATATATACTTTTTAATTTTTCTGTTTATGTTTTTATAAGCATCTGTCAATTAATTAGTTTTACCACAACAACTGAAAAGAATTAGTTTTTTAGTAATAATAATAATAATTAAAACATTGAATTCAAATTAAATAATTAAAAAAGTGTATTAACATATATACTCATAATATATATATATATATCTACTCATCTACTCATAATAATATATATAAACTCATAATATACTCATAATAAT
>CAIGQV010019070.1:1973053-1985240 GCA_903798115.1 Danio jaintianensis | reverse complement strand
GTGTGTGTGTGTGTGTGTGTGTGTGTGTGTGTGTGTGTGTGTGTGTGCGTGCGTGTGCGTGTGTGTGCATGCATGTATTTGTATATATGTGTGTGCGTGTGTATAGGTGTGTGTTGGCTGTGTGTGTGTTTGCATATATTTGTATATATGTGTGTACGTGTGTATACACTCACTGGCCACTTTATTAGGTACACCTTACTAGTACCAGGCTGGACCCCCTTTTGCCTTCAGATCTGCGTAATCCTTCATGGCATCGATTCAACAAGGTACTGGACATATTCTTCAGAGATTTCGGTTCATATTGACATGATAGCATCACGCAGTTGCTGCAGATTTGTCAGCTGCACATCCATGATGCGAATCTCCCATTCCACCACATCCTAAAGGTGGATGATTGAGAATTGGATTGGTGGAATTGGATTGAGATCTGGTGACTGTGGAGGCCACTGTGGAGTACAGTGAACTCATTGTCATGTTCAAGAAACCAGTGTAACATGATTTGCGCTCTATGACATGGTGCGTTATCCTGCTGGAAGTAGCCATCAGAAGATGGGTACACTGTGGTTATAAAGGGATGGACATGGTCAGCAACAATACTCAGGTAGGCTGTGGCGTGGACATGATGCTCAACTGGTACTAATGGGCCCAAAGTGTGCCAAGAAAATATCCCCCACACCATTACACCACCACCACCAGCCTGAACCGTTGATACAAGGCAGGATGGACCCATGCTTTCATGTTGTTGATGCCAAATTCTGACCCGACCATCCGAATGTGGCAGCAGAAATGGAGACTCATCAGACCAGGCAACGTTTCTCCAATCTTCTATTGTCCAATTTTGGTGAGCCTGTGTGAATTGTAGCCTCAGTTTCCTGTTGTTAGCTGACAGGAGTGGCACCCGGTGTGGTCTTCTGCTGCTGTAGCCCATCTGCCTCAAGGTTGGACGTGTTGTGCGTTCAGAGATGCTCTTCTGCAGACCTCGGTTGTAACGAGTGGTTATTTGAGTTACTGTTTCCTTTCTTTCAGCTGGAACCAGTCTGGTCATTCTCCTCTGACCTCTGGCATCAACAAGTCATTTGCGCCCACAGAACTGCCACTCACTGGATATTTTCTCTTTTTCAGACCATTCTCTGTAAACCCTAGAGATGGTTGTGCGTGAAAATCCCAGTAGATCAGCAGTTTCTGAAAAACTCAGACCAGCCCATTTGGCACCAACAACCATGCCACATTCAAAGTCACTTAAATCACCTTTCTTCCCCATTCTGATGACCATGTCTACATGCCTAAATGCATTGAGTTGCTGCCATGTGATTGACTGATTAGAAATTTGCGTTAACGAGCAGTTGGACAGGTGTACCTAATAAAGTGGCCAGTGAGTGTACATGTGTGTGTGTGTGTGTGTGAATCAGCTGAAGCGAGAGTGTCTGTCAGATGTGTTTAGTGTGTTAATAGCAGTCTGGTTTTGCTGACGCTGTGTGTTTTCTGCCTTGTGCCGCTCTGGATGTGTGTGTGTTTGAGCAGATCTCTGATCAGCATTTGCAGGAATAACTAAAGGCTCTTGATTATCTGCGCTCAACATGCTGTTTCCTGCCATCACATGCTTTATTTCTGCACATCAGCGTCTTGAGGGAATATTTTCAGCCACTTACACTTCCTTTAGCAGATCCTCTCAGGAACAGGACTGTTTGTGTTTTCTGTAATATACAGTAACTAATGCAGCAGAGTCAAAACTAGTGCTTTTAAAGTCAATTTATGAGGATATAAGGTTTACGTTAGATTACATTAACTTTAATAGCACATTATTGTCCCTAAAAGTACACTATCTGACAAAACTCTTGTCGTCAACCCCAGTTGTAAGAGCAACAAATAATGACTTGACTTCTAGTTGATCATTTGGAAAAGTGTCAGAAGGTTGATTTTTCCCATGAATCATCTGTTGAACTGCATCCCAATCATCACAAATACTGCAGAACACCTATTGGAACCCGCATGAACCCAAGATTCTCACATAAATCAGTCAAGTTTGGTGAAGGAAACATCATGGTTTGGGGTTACATTCAGTATGGGGGCGTGCGAGAGATCTGCAGAGTGGATGGCAACATCAACAGCCTGAGGTATCAAGACATTTGTTCTGCCCATTACATTACAAACCACAGGAGAGGGCAAATTCTTCAGCAGGATAGCGCTCCTTCTCATACTTCAGCCTCCACATCAAAGTTCCTGAAAGGAAAGAAGGTCAAGGTGCTCCAGGATTGGCCAGCCCAGTCACCGGACATGAACATTATTGAGCATGTCTGGGGTAAGATGAAGGAGGAGGCATTGAAGATGAATCCAAAGAATCTTGATGAACTCTGGGAGTCCTGCAAGAACGCTTTCTTTGCCATTCCAGATGACTTTATTATTAAGTTCTTTGAGTCATTGCAGAGATGTATGGATGCAGTCCTCCAAGCTCATGGGAGTCTGACACAATATTCATTCTTTTTCCACAGCACCATGACTTTAAATTCTATACTGGACATTATTTCTGTTAAGTGACAAGACTTTTGTCTAAGCAAAGTCAGACCTTACTGTCCTAATTAAATCATTAAAAATCAAGGCATGATCATATTTTATTTGGGTAAAATAAGCATAATCTAGAGGCCTTTGCCTTTCATATACAGTAAGCCACTTCTGATACCAAATGATCAACTAGAAGTCAAGTTTTTATTGGTTGCTCCTAAAACTTGGATAGGCGACAAGACTTTTGTCAGGTAGTGTAAACTCTGTACAATAAAATAAACCTTTTGTTTTTATAAAGTGGTCTTCAGAACTGCAAAATAGCAATTAATTAACTTAAAGCCAGGATTCCTTTCATAAATGTATAATTTGCTTGAGTGAGAAATGATTTTTAGCTATTTTTATTTGATACAATCAATATAGTCATCATAGAAAAGATTTTTAAAGGTTGTTGGTCTTTATTAATGTCTTGTTGATATATTTAAACATCTGAATGCATCAGAATTATTTGTTTTCATGAACATAAAGTCACTAAATATATGACAGATGTCCTTAATAAATATATCTTCTTAAAAAAATTATAAAAAAAGTCAAACAAATGTCTTTAATATATGCAAAATATGCCATTTTTGTACATCACATTTTTATTACATTAAGCTAAAACCATAATAAACATAAAAGTTACACAATTTTTTACTTGAATTACAATAAACAGCTGAAAAAGAGGCAGAAAAATATAAATATATGTTTAAATTAATATTAATAATAATTAATAATATTTCTTTTAATCTGGAGAAAGTCTCATTTGTATTAGTTTGGCTGGAATAAAAGCAGTTTAAAACAATTTAAAGGTTAATATTATTAGTCTCCTTAAATTAATTAATTTATTTAAGGGTTATTTAAGGATTAATAATATTAACCTTAAATTTGCTTTAAAGAAATTACACTGCTTTTATTCCAGTCAAACAAAAATAAATAAGACTTTCTGCAAAATACTATAGGAAATACTGTGAAAAATGTTCTTAATCTTTATGTTTAATCTCTGTTAAAAATCACTTGGGAAATATTTTTAAAAGAATAATAAAATTCACAGGAGGGCGAATAATTTAGACTGTATATGTATGCACACACACATAAATATATACATGTATAAATATAAATTTAAAAACAAACATATTATTTCAACTGTATATGTATGCACACACACATAAATATATACGTGTGTGTGTGTGTGTGTATGTATGTATATGTGTGTATATATATATATATATATATTTATTTATTTATTTATTTATTTCAGCTATTTGCCAAGGAAATATCTCTATATAACTTGAGATACTGAAATAATTACCATTAAACATTATTAAACATAATTTACATTAAAAAAAAAAGAAAAGAAAAACACAACAGAATTGCTAAAATTAAAATGAAATTAAAATAATTTAACAGTACTGCAGTATTTCTTTCATACTAATATATGACTAGTATGTTCTTATTTATTAATAGTTACATCTTTTTTCATATAATATGGCAGTACTATGGAGCCTTTTCACATTTCGGGGTTTCTCAGCAGCAGAAGTCATCATAGTTGAGTAAACTTAGAGCGCAGTGAATGGGAGAGTACAACAAATCATTTATTTACGATCCTATTTACTGAAATAATAAAAGAAAAACTCCACGATGGTGTTATCAAGACTTTCAGAAAAAGGAAAACAACAGTGTGAGACTGATAACAGCAGCCAGAAGAGAGAATAATGTCGGATTTACTCTCAGCCCCACAAGCGGTAATTCCTTTTTTGTAATTTGATGCAAAGATGATATAATACATACATAAATACATAGAAATGTACATGCGTTTAAAAAAAAAAAATCTAAATATTAAAAACATTCAAGGATTTAAGATGCTGATGACCATTAAAGGCGTCATAGCAGTCTTGTGAAAAGGGTCCATTACAGTAGAATTTATTAATGATGTCATTTAACTGTTGTGTATTAAATCTCAAGGCGGGTACCAGAATCAGAATCCTGTAGAACATTAGAGAGAAGAAGCTGCTGATATAATGAGAGGATCAAGTGACTCCAGAAGGCCAGGAATAGATTCTGCTTTGGGTTCCAACTGAGTAACAGTTTCAGCAGGATCTCACACTCCAGCGCAGAGCAGCACGCGAGCTGAGAACTGCACACACACATATTACACACACTCAAACACTCCTCTTGTGTCATCCTCAGGCAGGGAGTGTGTCACGTTTCAATGTTTTTCTAAGTTCAGCTCAAACTGTTTGACAGCAGGGTCACACACACATGCACACGAAGATGCGCCTGTGTTTGACCTCTGTCTGTCAGCAGAAACACATGCTTTCTGATCTCTTGTCCTCTTATGGATTTATCGGTGTTAAAACATGCAGGTCATATTTCACAACAAAAGCGCAAAAGACGGAAAAATCTAAATAAATATGAACTTTTCGAAAAAATTTAGTAAATTATTTTGCTAATATTTTAATTGCAAAATCTGTATATTTTTATTTTGTGTATTTGTTTTAATATTTATTTATTATATTTATAATTTTTATTAAAATATGACCATAATTGTGTTTTCTTAATATTTTAGGACAGATAAAATAAAAAATCAATAAACGTCATGTTATAGTTAAATAATTCCTAGAGAAATTCTGCACACACTGCCTGTAACGTTAACTTGCGTTACGCTAGGTCACTATCCTAAGAAACACAGCGAAAATGGACCTCAACCTCTATTACAGCTCATGACGGACATTTCTCAAAGAGGGAATAAAAAAAATCTTACCTGAGATGGTGTGTGAGAGCTCGAGTGCTTGGCGAGTTTCCTTTAGTCAGGAATCAGGTTCTCATCACGCAAGGCGCACTGTTTGCGATGGATGGCTCTCGCTTGTTTATTAATGCCTGTGACAGCGGTGACGTAATTTTGACACTGGAGTGACGCTTTTTGATTCATACTCGTAATCAGGTTGTCGTCTCCGTGGTGAAACTGTATTTCGTGTTTGTAAAGTACACCCACCGTAAATTTCTAAGTCGTATACAAACAGACAAAGAAAATATCGTATATGTGTCTGTTGTAATCGCAGATTTTGGAATTGTAACCTCGTAAAATTACGAGTACGTTCCGTTTTCCTTTACGTTTTTATAATTACAGATGCGTGAATTTTATTTACGCACAAAATATTTATGACAGCTATTTTATTCCATATAACATCAGCACTCGTACAGCCTCTTCACCCTTGTGTATTACTCCACCCACATTGAGTGACAGCAGATCAATAATCTCACTACAGTTTGACAAATATTGCTGCTGTTGGACAACATAATGTACTTTTGAGGCTTTTTTAGCCGAGAATAGTTGTTTAGATTGCAACTGCAGTTTATTTATAAGGATAGTGCCTATTTTAAATATTCATAGTTTCTGAGATTCAGCGCATTGGCGGCCATCAGCTTGTCATACTGAGCAGAGCAAAGATGGTTGATGTTCTGCCACAAGATGGCGACAGAGACCGCATAATTATCCTTATGGGAGAAAAACAACATTTCTTCAGCTTAAGTTTCAAACTACAGCTGAACAAATCATTATAGAACAGATAAGTGATAATCTGAGTCGATCTCTCTTTTTTGTATGTTGTAGTGCTGTATTTGTACCATAGTAATCTGGTAGTGTTGGCTTTGCTCTGGCTTTTTCGGGGTTAATTATTGTGATCTGATTGCAACAGAGAAATACTGGGAAATCTCTTTAGACTGATGGAATTTCAGCCTTTATAATCTTAAAATGTGAGCAAAATCACCTGTTTTGTCATCACTTTAGACATTACGCTAGAGAATCATTCAAATACTAGCTCTAAAGGGACGTTGGTGAATTAGCAGCGGTTTCTGCTGTTCTGACGTCAGCTGCAGATGTGAATGAATGGTGGAAGAAAGTAGTTCCTAATACAAAAGGGTTTTTGGGTCTTTCCATGTTTGATTTTCTTTTTTATATACATGATTATGCCGTCGAACTGTTGTATAAACGCAATATCACACTTGTAGAAGTGCGATATGGCTGTATATCGACACTGCTGGTGCACTAAGGCACTCGGTCTGCGGTCTCAAGCCAATGTATGCCTCCACCAGTGCCGATATACAGCCATATCGCACTGCTACAAGTGGGATATTGCTCATATATATTAGTTACTTATTTACATTTACTTATTTTATATATGCTTTATATATAATTTTAAATAAAATTACCATAATTTAGATTTCTTAATTTTTTTTTATAAATTTTATTTTGTTTAGTTATTTCATTTTATTTTTAGTTGATTAGATTTTTATACCTAATATCTGTCGTATAATGTCTTATAACTCTTTGAAATTGACCCTTTTAGGTTTTGATTCTAATTGTGGCATTTTGGTGACTGTCTCTTTAAATTCAAATGAGATTGTGCGCCTTTCTTCTCAAGAGGCCGGAGCTACAAATGCCTGTGTGTCAGCATAGTGGCAGATTCAAAAACAAGACTAATGTCCTATGCTAATGAGGGACTGATGGTCACTAGTGGGCGGGGCTTTCCCCCTCTGATGACACGTACAAAGGGAGAATGTCAATCAAAGTGTTTTTGCAGACTGTTTTTATCAAGTGTGATCATAACAAATATAGTTAATACATATTTATCATTAGAAGCTGGTTATATTCACACACTATTGGCCACACACTTGTCTAAAAACCCCTTATAAAATAGATTTTTGCATAATAGTCCCCCTTTAATAGCAAAAATACTTTAATATCTTAACAATAAAACTTTTTAAGTGTCTATTTTACCTAGTGAATGTGTGCTGTGTATTTGAATTAATTATATATTATTGTATTAATGTGGTTTGCTCTAAATCCATCACTCACAGGAGTGTGTTTCCGTTGTGATTGTGTCGTGTAAGTGTGTACTGTCGGCGGTTTGGGAACATAACCTACTTTATTTCATCCTGACGTCTGTCACAGTCTGATATAATCAGACAACAGCTCAAACTTTAACACCACAAACTTTCAGAACTGCGTACGTGTCTTTGTGTGTGTGTGTGCGTGTGTGTGCGTGTGTACAGTAAGTGTGTATTCTCAGAGAGCTGAGGCACATTGGTGTTAAAGACGTAAGGTGTGCAAATGGGGCTGTTGAAGCTCAAAGCTGCCAGACTGTCTGTCAGTATCACACTTATAGAAGTGACATAACCGAGTCAAGTGAGTGTGCGTGTGTGTGTGTGTGTGTGTGTGTGTGAGCTGCAGTGGCCTTATTCCTGCGTGTAAGTTCATTTAAAAGCTCATTGGTCAGCAGGTTGTCTTGCTGATGGATGGTGGCCCGTTCCTGCAGTCTAGCTATTATTACAAGTGTTTGCTGCATGCATGGATCAGTAATCACTCACTGTGTGTGTGTGTGTGTGTGTGTGTGTGTGTGTGTGTGTGTGTGTGTGTGTGTGTGTGTGTGTGTGTGTGTGTGTGTGTGTGTGTGTGCGTGTGTGTGTGTGTGAGTATACTGTATGTGCGTGCTTTTGGAGCTTAAAGTTTTTTTGGTGAGAGTTTGTGATTTTGTGTGACTTTGTGCACGGGTTTGAGTGTGTGTGTGTGAGTTTGTGTGTGTGTGTATGTGTGTGTGCTTTTTTGTTTTGAGAGGTGTTTTTGTGTGTGAGTTTTTGGATCTGAGTTTGTGAGTTTTTTTTAGTTTGTGAATATGTGTAAGTGTTTGTGTGTGTGTGTGTGTCTGTGTGCGCGTGTGAACTGTGCTTTTGTGTAAGTTTTTATGTGTTGTGTGTGAGTTTGTGGATAAGTTTGTGTGTGTATGAGAGAGTTTTTGTGAATGTGTGTGTTTTTGTGTCTCCAGTATGTGTGTGAATGTGTGTGTGTGTGTTCTTTTTTTGTGTTTGTTAGTGTGTGCATGTGTACGTGAGTTTGAGTGTGTAAATATAGGTATGTGCGTTTGTTAGGGGTGTGACGAGATGCCTACTCCATGAGACGAGACGAGATACGAGATTGGGTTCACGAGAACGAGACGAGACGAGATTTTTACACTATTTTTTAGAAATCCTCAGTGATGAAATATATGAATGAAAAATCGTCTTTTATTCAACTGAAGAAAAAAAAACACAAATCGCAAAACTATTTAGCTGCTTTTTTTTTAATCAACTTGTAATGAATGTTATTTTACTTCTATTTTAATGAATTATACGCAGTAAAGGACATGCAAACACTGCTAAATATTTTGCTAATAGCCTATGTGAATGGAAAATAATCTTTTTATATATAATTTTAAATATTAGCAAAATATTTGCTAATATATGAATGGAAAATTAGGTGCTTTTTAAAAACATTGTAATGAATGGTATTTTATTTCTATTTAAATGACTTCTATGTGGTAAAGGACATGCAAACACTGCTAAATATTTAGCTATAAACTCTACTGACTGGCTTCTCCTTTGTACAGTTTCACATGAGAAATCAAACTTCTTTCCACAAACGGAACTTAAAAAAATATATGTAATTTTTTGTATTTAATTTTTTATTTAATTAATTAGTTTCACTTTCATTTAGCAAGATTTCATTCATGCCCCCGTGACTCACTCTGAGCTACTGGATGCGATCATGCGAGTATGAAGTAAGGACTGATAGGAGAGAGTTGTTTTAATGGAGTTTGATACCGCTGGCCAATGAAAAAAAAAATATATATATATATCAGCTTTTCCCGGACAGCATAAACATGCGTTCCGTGATGATGATGTGACGATAAGTCTCCAGGAGATCATTTAGTGAGTGTGTGTGTGTTTGTTTGCGCGCTTAGAGATGTGGTGCTTTACTGACTCGCTAGGTGTGTATGTCCTGTCGCAAAATGCGGCTAAAAGTCCTTCAAGGTGTTAATAGTTTGACTACAGCGTTTACATATCTGCACTTCAATAATGCAACTAAAATAGGAATACTCCACATCTTAATTCCATTTGTGTTTACGACGATTATGACTTTCATCATATCTGAAGTGCTATTCCATTGCATGGATATGAACCATAATGCAGTTGGACGCGGCACCCGCTGAACTCCGGTGAAAAAAGCGGTTACGTCACACCCGCCCGCCCAACCGAGTGACAAGCGCAACTCCGAGGCCAGCCTGGGTTGCCAGGTGTGTGCAAAGCACTTGATTTGCAGATCAAATCCAATCCTGCCTCCAATCTTCAATGCTAATTTCACCCTCACGCTCCATTATAACATCACAACTCACGAGACAACTTTTCACCTCGACGAGAAATCTCATCGCGATTTAATCTCGCGAGATCTCGTCATACAAGATCTTGTCGCACCCCTAGTGTTTGTGTGTGTGTGATATTGTGTGTTTCTGTGTGTGGTGTGATTTATTTTTTTGTTTGTTTTTGGGTGTGAGGTTTTGTGAGTTTGAGGTTTTTTCGTGTTGTGCATGGATGTACGTGCGTGCATGTGCGTGCGTGATTTGTGTGTGTATGTGTGTGTGTGTGTGTGTACGTGTGTGTGTGAACATCATATGTTGATCATGAGTGGTGGAGTTTTAGGAAATGACTGCCTCAGTTTGACATCAGCTCAGGCCACCGTGGATGTGGTCACTTTAGATTAGTGTATCATGAATTGTTAATCTTTCTTCAAAACGATCAAATGTGCTCATTGGTGTGGTTTAAAGATTCATGAGCTGTCACATTGAATGATCTTTGTTTTGCTGTTGCACGAGGTCTGCTATTTTTAATGTTTTACCTTTGTGGGCTGAAGGTGTCTGTCTTTTTCAATAGGCTGTCACTCACTCGCTCTGTTTTACTTCTCCAGTGTTGCTCATGTTTGTGTTTGTGTGTGTGTGTGTGTGTGTGTGTGTGTGTGGTGTGTGTGTGTGTGTTCTGTTAGAGTTTCTGTGGTCCATTTCAGTGAATTCAGTTCAGATATTAAACTCAAAGTCTAACAGTGAAGAACAGGGTTTTTTTTTTTCCTAAAGAGAACTAGAAGGGATTTTTGTTTGTTTCTTTTGAAGAGAATCAGAATGGGGCGGCACGGTGGCTCAGTGGTTTGCACTGTCGCCTCAAAGCAAGAAGGTAAATTGAATAAACTAAATTGGCCATTGTGTGTGTGTGTGTGTATGTGTGTATGTGTGTGTGTGTGTGTGTGTGTGTGTGTGAGAGTGTATGGGTGTTTCCCAGTTAGAGATGCAACAATTATAGATTTTGGTTGTACGATTATAATCTGAGGACAAATCACGGTTTCACGGTTATCACGATTATTATGCATTCATTAATTTCTAAACAACACTAGCTTAGAAAATCACATGAAAATCCTTATATTTTATAGTGTTATTTATTGCGGCTCAGTAACCAATTAATACAGCACAAAATAATAGTAAAAAAACAAACAATAGCCCATTTCTCTTTGGACTTTGGAAAAGTTTTTGACATTTAAACATAAGTAATAATTTCAGAACATTCATTCATTCATTTTCTTTTCGGCTTAGTCCCTTTATTTATCTGGGGTCGCCACAGCGGAATGAACCGCCAACTTATCCAGCATATGTTTTACTCAGCGGATGTCCTTCCAGCTGCAACCCGTCACTGGGAAACATCCATACACACTCATTCACACACATACACTACGGACAATTTAGCTTACCCAATTCACCTATAGCACATGTCTTTGGACTTGTGGGGGAAACCGGAGCACCCGGAGGAAACCCACACGAACAATGGGAAAACATGCAAACTCCACACAGAAATGCCAACTGGCCCAGCCGGGGCTCGAACCAGTGACCTTCTTGCTGTGAGGCAATTGTGCTACCCACTGTCAGAACAATGAATAAATAAATAAAAATATTAAGTATTAAAAAATGTAATTGTCTAATGTAAATCTAAGCTACATATTAGCTAAGTATTGTTCTTGTTACGTGACTCGCGGTGATTCTTTCAACTAGGTGTGCCTGGAAAGCGTGAGTGTGTCACTCCCAATATGTGCGCGCCTCCATTGGAAATAAAGGAAAATAAAGCAGCAGTTTGTTTTGTTCCGTGCAGAAACCCTGTGTTGAGAAGCCTTTACGATTAATTAACCTTGATGAATTAAAGCACGGTTAATAGTGAAATCAGTTCATCATTGCATCCCTATTCCCAGTACTGGGTTGCAGCTGGAAGGGCATCCGCTGCGTAAAACATATGCTGCAATAATTGGTGGTTCATTCCGCTGTGGCGACCCCTAATAAATAAAGGGACTAAGCGGAAGGAAAATGAATGAATGAATGACATCAGGTTTCTTTAGATTAACAGTGAATCCGTAGTAATATTAGTTCTTTTTCTGGAACAGACGTCTGTGAGTTTTGAAAATCAATTTCATTGAAATCATTTTCCAAAGAACAATTGGAGACATATTCACACCAGAAGTGAACTGGGTTTGTTTATTATGAAGACAGTCAGAAGTGAATTCAGATCATTTGGCTTTGAATCTGAAGAGACTGAAAAGGAACTTTTTAATTCTTTTTCTCAAAATGATCTGAAATAAATATATTAATGAAGATTAAATTCATTTTCTGAGCTGAATCTTTGCTGTTCTCCGACCTGAACTGTGTTGAACTGAAATGAAGCAGATTCTATCCGTTATATGTGTTGTTTCTGTATATCTCTGTGTGTGTGTGTGTGTGTGTGTGTGTGTGTGTGTGTGTGTGTGTGT